>JAFVLL020040289.1:0-19634 GCA_021397915.2 Tor tambroides | reverse complement strand
ATTTCTGAAGGATCATGTGACACTGAAGACTGGAGTAATGATGCTGAAAATTTAGCTTTGATCACAGGAATAAATTACATTTTAAAATATATTCATATATACAGTAAAACAGTTATTTTAAATAATAAAAATATTACAAAATTATACTGTTTGCTGTACTTTGGATCAAATAAATGTAGGCTTGGTAAGCAAAAGAGACTTCTTTAAAAAAAAAAAACATAAAAAATCTTATTGTTCAAAAACTTTTGACTGGTAGTGTCTGTGTGTGTGTGTGTGTGTGTGTCTATATAATATATATATATATATATATATATATATATATATACATACACACACACACTTTTTTTTTTTTAATTTTAAGATTTTAATAATTTTACAGTTATTAATTTATTTCTTAATTCACATTATTTGGGGAAAAAAGCATATATAGAATATAATTATTATAGAATTTTAGAAATGCATTTAAAAATATAATTTTAGAATTTCTTTTACAAAAACAAGATAGAGAAAAATATACATTTTTAATTTCATTTTCAAAACATTCATTCTTTTAAAATGTTCAGAATTTAGGGGGTTCTTAGAACTTCTGCATTCTTAGAATTGTGTCTGGTTTGGAGAACAATTTTCAGCAATTGTATCCTTTCAGAAACGTACATACTTTAGTGCGGACAATCTCCTCTGGGTAATCACTCATGGCTGAGGTCAGCCACCCCTCCAGACTCTTAGCGAAGTTTCTGATAGCTTGAGTGAGGGTGCCTGCAGGATCACATTTCCCATCAGTCATGCACTTACAGCATAGCAGCAACACTGACCCTGGAACAGGCCACAATAAGTGTGTGTGTATATATGTATAAATACTAACTGGGAACAGGCCGCAGTACATCAGGGATGAGGATCTCCACCAGTGCCTGATACAGGATGTGATCACAGCTCCTCATCCACTGTTTGATTGGTTCGTATTTACACAGAGCGATCAGCTTCTCTCTGGGGAATCCTCTGATGTCCTCCACGTCCTCTTCACTGCACAATAAACAACATACATCTTTGTGTCAAGTGTTTTTTTCTAATTAATCTTTTGAAATGATAGATTTAAAGGATTACATTAATTAATGTATAAACATTTCCAAAGAAGCCCTCAATGTTTCACTCAGAAAACGCAATACCTTCACTATAGTTCAAAAGTTTTGTTTTAAATCACCATTTAAAAATATAATTTCTAGACATTTTCAGGTTTTCCATGACTGTGGGAATCCTGAAGGTTTACATGAATAAGGCACCTGTTAGGAATGGTAGTGGCTCCGTCACTAGATGGCGCTGTTGAATACCAAAAGGTCTGCCATAGCTTCTCTATGAGATGGAACTGCAAGTTCATCACTACGTCCAGAGTAGCCTGACAGAGAGAAATCAGGTTTAAATGCAAAGTTTGAACTGCTTCCACGCATAAAAACATTCAAACAGGAAAACAGTTCCTCTAGATACTTCAAATGCAAGTCTGACATTACACACCACTACAATACCTCGCAAAACAAACAATGTCGGAACAAAAACACTGATACACAATTACTTTTTTTTGAGGCTTCAAGAAGATCTTGAGAAGCTTCCATATAATTTATGATAACATCAGTGAAATAATTGTGCTCTTTTATTCTGAGAGTCTTTTGTCTTCCCTGTTGGCATAGACAACTAGATCATCTCAAGTACGGCCCACTCACGACATCACCTTCCATCTCGCAGTTTACATTATGAAAACAGCCAGAAGCACCCATCTTGAAGGCAATCCACCTTCTTATATAAAGTTTAATTGTTACACAACACAAACCACATGCAAAAAAACTCATCTTATATTGGGTTTTATGTCCAAAAAAGGAAGTTTAGTCTGTGTGGTGAGGATGGTATTTTAGCAAACCCTGATATGCGGAAACAAAAGTAGGTGTTGGTGTTTTATTGGAGAGCAGAAGTGAGAGTGTGGTGAGTTCAGAGTGTGTTTGTCTCAGTGATTCACACTCAGCTCTCAGATTCTCCTCGATGAGGACACACACTCTTGTATCCAGTTACACAACCCCCCCCCCCTCCTCCTCCTCTAGCCGGTCACATGCTATGTTTTGGCTTCCAAAGCCAGGTCACCATGGCAACCTTGTTTACCGTTGCCCCAGCAACAGTTCAAACACAGCACTCCAAAACAAAAAGAGAAAATTCTCTTTCCCGGACAAACAAGCTTTCTTACCTTAGTCGAAAGAGAGGAAAAGCACTACAGTTCTACTTCTAGAGGACAAGGCAATGATTTTTAAAGTGTTCTGCATTTGTGAACTCTGAAAAGTCTGTTTTATAAACTTACAGCCAATTCTGGCAGCTCTAAAGGCATAGAGATGTGACTTACTGACATGTATCAGCAATGTTGTTGCTCTGCTTCTACTTACAAGTTTGAAGTAGGGGTGGGCGATATGACCAAAATCTCATTTCACGAAACGAGTAATTTTATTTCACGATAACGATATATATCACAATATAGTTATTTTTTTCTTTTTAATAAGGTCTTTATGATATCAAAACTTTTGACACCATAGAAATTTCATAATTCTTGTCAACAGTGTCAATATCACAAAAAACTAATACTAGCCTTAAAAATTTTTTTAAAAAAACTCAAGCCCACTCAAGACAAGTAAACAATCAACGATTAAATAAGAATAAGAAACTAATTACAAGCAATAGGACAAAAAATATAAAAGAAATGCTACATACATTGCATAAAGTAAACAAATGGATAAAAACACTGCATATTCTTCACTGTGTACATTAAATATGTATTTCTTCTTATTAAAGTTACAAAAGTGATTTAGTCAAGAGCAGTGAGAGATTTTCTCTCTATTGTTGTTTGATTAACATGAACGACAGACAGCAGGAATATTAGACTGCTGTCACTTTAAGAGCTGCCTGGACCCAGTATACTGTTAAGGCCTGTTCACACCAAGGACGATAACTATAAAGATTACGATAAAGACATAGTTCTAAAAATCGTTCTCAGTATTAAAGAATAGCAGAGTCCACACCACAGCTATAACGATAAAGGCACAGAGAAACGATATCGTTGGAATCACTTTCAGAATGATTTTTTTCCAGCTGACGAACGATACAAACATTGACACCCAATCAAAATCCATCCTGCTATAATGAGCTCGAGAATTTAAAGCGGCAGACGAGCATACGCTAAGAATAAACAGACAATATCGCTCACTGGTGTGGACGCTAATATTGTTATTTTTATAGTTACCATTCTTGTGAACGGGGCTTTACACTTTTTTCTTTCTCAGCTGTTTGCTTTCATTTAAGACCTAAATTACTGAGTTTACGAGGATACTTTCAGGCATTTTGACACATACAAGTGTGTGTATTTAACTGTTCAAGGCCTAAAAAGTGGCAAAAATAACTGTTCAATACACTCTACGAGCACCGTCTTCACATGTGCGTGCCTCTCTGACATCGCTCAGAAACTGTCTCACAGACAGAGCGCGCATATAGCGAAATGAGTTCTCTTTCACTGCTGACTGCATTTCATTTATTTTTGGAAATATGACAGAGATCTGATATTCTATTTGACGTATTTCTGTTTTGCATAAAACTGAAGAATATTCGGTACATCCTATACTGTATTCTAAAATGGTCTGATATTAACTTTTGCATAGATTTTATTGAAAAGAGCTTAGGCTCATGTAACCAGAAGTTAAGATATATGAATATGCTTTTAAGTTTTTCTTGCCTAATGGGTTTACATTATCTTAACAAGCAAAGCAATTCAACATTACATTAAATACAATATTTGGGCAACAGATTATCACAATTTTTTTTAGTTTCTTTTTTTTAGTTTTTATGTTTATTGAACACGGTGTGTCTGTGAAGCGAAGAGGTACCGTCGTAGTAGTTTTGTGCGCGCGTGAACATCATGGCAACATACAACACAAAGTACCTCACGCGGGAAACACTTAACGTAATGCGTAAATGCGTTTAACTAACGGAAATCAAGCAAGCTAGTATACACAGGCCACGAAATGTTGGCGAAATAACACATTAGCTGACCGGAGGGAATAATATGAAATTTTTTCCAGAAAAATTCTTGCACAAAATAAATTCAAGCACTTTCAAGGAACTGTATCTATGTATGTTTATTTTCAAAAACTTTCCAGGGCCTTGAAATTACTTTTTCAGATTCAAAAACTTTCAAGGATTTCAAGGACACGTGGGAACCCTGTTTTTAGCACTGCAGCAAATTAAAAGTAACCTTTTATGTTATGTTATGTTATAAACATTTTGGTGTTCGCTTTGTTTCTGTTTTTATCCCTATACACGATGAAATCTCATTGGTCCAAAATCCCACTACACATAAATGTGTATTTAACACACAAAAAAACACATTTCTGATTGCCTGTGATTGTGTTGAGCAAAGTTTGTCACTGGGAACCTGGTTAACACAATATTAGTTTAAAGAGAGTGAAAATGAAAGATATTCAGAATATAGAATCACTTCCATTTGAATAAGTTCACTAAGTTCATGATTTGTGTGGCAGAAATAACGCTCTTTACTTTTATACTTATTTGTCAGGAGCAAGGAGCACACAAAAACCCACAGCCTGACAGCAAAGATCCTGCTGGATTAAAGGTTAACTGGGTAAAATGAAAACTCCTAGTCTGAGGGATGAAAGAAGCTCAGGAACAAAAAGGTGTGCAGTGGACGGGGAGGGACAGAATGAGAGATGGAGAGAGAGAGAGAGAGACAGAAGGAAAACAAGAGCTCTAACATGGCAGAAATGACATTAAAAGTGAGAGCTATGAAATGAAGATGGTTGAGTCCATCTGTCAAAATATTGAGAACAGTGCTACACTCTGACTGTAATGAGACCAGCCGTATTCTGAAAGTAAAACTCAAGAACATGTCAAACTAGAAACTCCATCAGCAGAAAGTATGAGAAGGAGGTGGAATACTAAGAAAGAGGTCATCAACAGCAGAGAGAGGGGTTTTTCCTTTTGCACAGTTCTTCATTGCCTGCAGCTAAACTGCTGCAAACAAATGAAGTGCTGTTTATTCTTTCATTAAAACACACTGAAACTGAAAGCAAAACTTAGAGAAAGAGGGTGTTGCAATTAAAATTGTTCTATATAAGGTTTAGGATTATGAATTGATTATAATATTTACTTCCCTTTCTGGAGTATGATGAAGCAAAACATTTTTATTATGAGAGCTCACAGGGAAGAAATCTAATCTCTCTGAAAACACTCTCTTTTCAGCACATAAAATAAGGAGTTGCTTCCTTTCATGAAAACTAAATTCTTCTCTCTGCTTAAATTCTACCTGCTAACTTCTGAAGATAACAGTCACAGAAAGAACAGACCTTTTTTTTATAGTTTTAGGAGACATCATACTTTGCAAAGCATTATGCAACTACTATATTACTACTAAGAAAAAATGCAAACTACAACTATTATTATTAATAATTTATAATTAAATTATAATTTGAAAAATATTATATAATAAATGATGTGTCTATGTATTTAACAAAAACAGTCATACTGGGGTTCTTGCAAACTTTCAGTCTGTTCTCAAGTCTGAAAGTTTTCAAACTTTTTAGAAATCACAAAACAGAATTAAATGATTATAAAATGTCAAAATGAATAAATGTGTAATTAAATATGATGCCATTAACAAATTAACTTCAACAGAGACTGACACACATAACAGAAAAATATTCACAGGCTATGAAAGAACATTATTCATACAAGGTCATTCTCTGAGAGATGTTGCAGGTGCTTTGTTTTGCTTATCCTAGCTTCCCGTAAAAACAAGGCTCACATTCATGGTGGAAAACATCTGATACATTGTTGCGAGAAAACTGGCTCGGATACTATTTTCTGTGCTAAATTTTATTTCATTATTGTATTTCTTTAACATTCTTATTACTCAATAATTATACAGTGCATTCTTGTGTACTTCATATGATATGTATTCACACTCACATACCGATTCATTCATACACATTTACATTATTTATTTTGACTTTCACGCTATTTTCAAATTATTAAATGGTTTACAGTAAGCGAGCGTTTATCTCTGCTAAGCTTTCTGTTTAATTTTCTAAAGATAGCTGTTAAGGAGTTGCTTCCTTTCCATGAAAACTGTGAAGCTCTTCCTTCCATTGGGAGCTTGGCATCATCACACTCTTTTTGCTTTGACTAAAAAAAAAAAAAAAAAAAAATCCACAACAGTGTGCAATACCTCACAGTGAATCCTGTAGTTGCTCTGTAGTTTTTTCACATCATTCATGCTGATTGGCTCAGGCAGAGGACAGGAGCCCAGATCAGGAGAAGGGAAGGGGGGCAGGACGTGAGACACATCTGCCAAAAACACACATAAAACAGTCAGACTTAGAGTTGGCTGTGCATGTATTCTGATGGTTTTGATGTGACTGTATGTAAATTAAAATCAAGTCTATTAAATCTTATAATGGAGGAGGTTTACCGATGTACTGCTGGTGATGCTGGCTCTGTGCCGCCACGCTCTGCTCAGGGGTGCTGGACGGGTGCTGGGAGCCGCTGTTTAGACTGTCCCCCATCCCATCCATCTTGTGAAAGGGCTTAAACCTGGATACAGAAAATAGCAACAGGAAGAATAAATGTAGAATTCACTACTGGGGATTATAGAGGATATGACTAAGAGAGAGACAGAAGACCATTTTCCATTAGGGTGCAGAGTTGATTTCCAATATGAAGCTGTTCTGTGCATTTCCAAATGCAAAAAAGTGGATCTGACACTTAAATCTGATATATATATATATATATATATATATATATATATATAACACTAACTGAAAATAAGTCAAAGGGTATTAGTTTGAATTATTTTAGTTTTAACTATAATAACCCTAGTCTGAATGGAGAGAAAACTAGGCTGTAAGTGTCCATCTATTCAGCCAGTGTGGGAATCAATTACCTACTGATTTAATAAATCAAGAAAAACCTCTAGCAGTATATGAACAATTGAGTGAGGCATGCACAAAAACACACACAGATCTTGATGGCAAACAAGAAGTGACCGGGATATGAGATAAAGATTGCGTGCAAGTGAGAAGGAGAGAAAGGGGATGCTTATTTCACCTCTGTTTCTGATGGACAGGTTGTTGTCTCATTGCCATGTACTGCGTGTCCTCCTGCAAGCGGTTGAGAGGCGAGTCAGGCTTCAGACGAATACCGTAATAATGGTATTTTGAGTTGCCCCTGAGACACACACACACACATATACGCACACACAAAATGAGCCATTGCATTTTTTTTTTTATTCCAGCAACAACACACCACAGTTTGAGACTGAACGTCATTTCTTTCAGTCCATCATCTCGTGATCATTCTTTAAGCATTAGACCAGTGTCTGCAGCAAATCCACTCAATGTTCTTCTCTGTGATGCTGTGGTTTTGAGACTGGATTGTGCTTTTCTTTTGCGAGTGGATCAGCTGTTAATGTACTTTATAGATTAGCTATATTTTGGAGGTGGAGTCTGACCTGGTGCCAAGTCGGCGTGTGCGAAGGCCCATGAAGACAGATCGGATGAGTTTGCCAAAAGAGGCAGCATTAACCGGATCAAGTTTTTGCTCCTGACAGTGTCTGAGATAGTGGTTATACAGAGAGCTCCGTGGCAGACTCACACCCTCAGCCGTCTCGTAATTATCCAACAGCCACTGCAACTGCACACATACACACATGCAATGAATAAAAGAGAATAGCAAGCTTAAATTCTTCAGTTTTCCCCACAAAATAATAGCATAAACAAAACCACATATAACACTTCTTCATACATACTGCCTATTTATATTAATTACCATATTAATTTGACAGCAACACCCTAATGTGTTCAAGATTTTTAGTGAATAGCTTAATTTTTTAGTGAAATTTTTTTATTTTTTTATTTTCTACAGATGAAAATAAGCCACAAAAGTTTGGAAGTGTTTAAGCAGTATTTACTTAATACAGTATTTATTAATATTTTGAATTAGCTTTTTTATATCTTCAGTTTTCTTTTTATTCATGTTTAACTTTTTATTTAAGTGAAATTGTTTTTCTTTATTTTTATTTTTGATTGTTTTTTAAATACTTCTATTTAGCTTTATTTTTTATTTCAGTTTTACAGTAATTTTAGTGACAGTACTAGTAATTTCAGCAACATTTCTAATGTTCATTTAATATTTAATATTTATAATATTTCTATTTTATTTTCGCTTTATATCAATAACAACATTTTTAACCGTTTTAGTTAACAATAACAACACCAGAACAACATGAAGCTGGGTAAATGACAAAATGTAACCATTTCTTTAAAAAAAGTTAGATGAATGGATTCTAAAATTTAGTCAAATATTTTATAAACATGCAAGGGTTGGGCTGTGTGTAGAACTTTGTGAATGAAGGGCATTCTTGGGCAATTTTGTGGGTGCAGATTCCACACAAGCCTCCTGATAACTGAGGAACAACATGGGAGAGGGAGTTTTAAAAGCCTCTTTTTGAAATGAGTGAGATATCTACGGACTTTGAGGGAGCAATAATTGAAAATCTGTGAGGATCAAATTATGCCCTCCACTGACACACTGTTAGCAGCATTATGTCAGTCTCATCTCAGGCCTCCTGCAAGAAAAAGATACTTGTATAAGCATAAATATTCATAGCCTTATGTTGAGGTGTCCGTCTACAACAAGATAAATAAATGTGCTGGATTTAAGACCTCAGAGCCACTTCAGACTGCTTCAACTACTTCTACATGGATAAGACTCCCCTGGCAATTTAAGATTAAAATATAACTATAAAATCCTTATATATAAGTTTGAGTGTTTGATATTCAGGGGTACATCTCACACATATAAACATAGTGATCACCGGGGTTGTTGACTGAAACAGTGGTGTCATGC
This sequence comes from Tor tambroides, assembly GCA_021397915.2. NCBI lineage: Eukaryota > Metazoa > Chordata > Actinopteri > Cypriniformes > Cyprinidae > Tor > Tor tambroides. The sequence goes on along the minus strand of JAFVLL020040289.1, from coordinate 10,694 downwards.
AAATGCAGGGGGTCTGAGGTGCTCTAAACCCAAAATACACAGAGCGAGGGGCCGTTCTGGAAAAAGCATGCTCACAGCAGCAGTGAAAAGCAAAGCGAAGAGGCAGGCAGGATGAACTAAGCCTTTTTTTCAGGATTTGTTCCAGTTTCAATAAAGTTTTTTCCCAGTTTGACTTACATGGCTGTTGAGCAGGCTGCTTTTGTGAGTGGCAATCCCTTCTGACTTTTGGAGGTTTTCAATCGCCACTTCAAGCTGAGGAAAAGTAGGAGCATGCAAGACATGAAACGGGGAAGAGAAGGGAAAAAACGGAGGGGGTGGAATGTTGGGGAGGACAACAGGGAGGGAGAAAAGACACAAAAAACAGAAAAGGAAATCAGTCTGTTAGCTGCAGCCGGACTTTGAGCATTTCCTTTACAGTCTGTCAGTGTTTGCAGCCACATTCATTATGGGTGGACAAAAAGCATGCAAATGTGAGGAACTTGGAGGGTTACGCCACTCTTCCTGTCTCGGCCTCATATATGCTAATGAGCCGCACACACAGGGCGTGAGGTCAGGCTACTCTCAAACACATGAGACAAACTCTCTAGCCACTTCTGAATTCACACAGTTAGCGGGGTTGTGCCCTCTGCAAAGACACTGTCACATTTAATGCGTGATGTTGAAAAAGCAGGTTTAATTTGACTCTAATAGACATGTTTTTCTGCAGGTATTAGCTGGGGAGAAGGATATAAGTTTCTGCTATTGCATTCATTAACCAGGCTGGTTTCTTCCATAGTGGGCATGAAAAAAATACTATTTCAAAAGTTGGAATAAAGAGATTGAGAAGAAAAGATTAGAGAGGGAGAGAAAGACATTAAGAGGGTGAGAGAGAAAGTTTTGGCAGAGTGGCAAAACTTATAAAGAGAAAGAGGGAGACAGGGAGAAAGAAAAAAAAAACAGGCATCCTTCCAAGTCTTTAAAAGGCTCCCGAGGGCTCTTGGCCAAATGGTAATGAGCCCCAGGGGTTGCTTTGTTTCGGAGGCCACTCAAGTGGCTGTGAAAACTGCTAAAACAAGGCAGAGCTGGATTATTTAGAGGCAGTCGCCTCCTTAAGCCCTGTCCCTGCTTCCAGCCCACCTCATAAGCTAGCACACTGTGGAAAAAAAGCTGCACTCTGATGACAGTGTGTGTCATCTCTTCTCTACAGAGTATTGGTAAGGGAAAAAACGTGTTTGCATGATTAATCTGTGACGTTACTGTTTGAGAAATGCACATAATAGCAAAATACTTCTGTCTTAAGCAATGTAAGTTGAGCTCTGTCAACATGTGTGACACATTGCGGATTACCGCAGAAAGTCATTTTGACTCATCCTTCAGTTCGTAAGAAGAAAAGAAGCAATTCTAGAGGAGATGTGAGCAGAAATGCAGCCTGTATATGTATGTTACAGTGGTATTACTTCGTTTGCATAAAAATGTGTCTTCTTCCAGTTATACATTTGTCTAAATTACACATTTAGCTACTATTCTAGGTGGGTAAACGTCTAGTCATGCTTTACTGACTTAATTCTCTGCATAAACAGTTTCATTCTATCCTTGCACATATCAGGCAGGAGTTCAAATATTGGATACAATTTTGCAAATACAATGTTAGTATGATTTTGTTAGCTTTAGAACAATTTTTGTTCACTTTTATAAACTGAGGGATGAGATGAAATTTTTTTCTGTGTTAAAAGACATGGAAAGTACATTCCTGTCAAACATGATCTAAACAATAAATCAGCATTATAAGACTGTGCTCATATTTCCAAAACCACAGCATTCTAAGAGCTCAAAGTAACTGAGACTAAAAACTCCCCTCCCATGTCACTAGTGGACCAGTCTTGAAGGATCTCAGCACAGCGAACCATACCATTGCGGATGAGGAGCGTGAGGAGTGAGAAGTGTGGTGGCGGCCGCTCTCCATCCCGCCGTGGATCAAGTAGGCACTGCCGCTGGAAATGATCTGACTGCTGCCCACGTCCATGGCAATTCCCACCATGCTGTGGGTGGGCACTCCGCCAGCAGAGGAGACCACGGTGGTAACCTGAGTACCACCTGCTTGAGTGTCAAAATAGGTATTTCCGCTGCCCTGGCCGTACAGCTGGGACTCTGGGTTGTACGAGTATGCAGTACGACTGAAGAAAGAGACAAAGAAAATAAGTTGATTGTTTTAATGTAATCTCAACTTTCAAAGAACACCTTTTGATTGTCAACTTTTCAATGGTCTATACAGAGACAGTTCACCCAAAAATGAAAATTACCCCATGGTTTACTCACCCTCAAGCCATCCAAGGTGTATATGACTTTCTTCTTTCAGACGAACACAATCAGAGTTGTAATAAAAAATGTCCTGGTTCTTCCAAGCTTTATAATGGCAGTGAATGGTGGTTGAGATTTTGTATGCTACACCACTCTCTCATGAACGTGCGTACGACAGTTAGCAGAAGCTACGACTGGGCGATATGAGCAAAAATTCATATCTTGGTATTTTTTGGCTGATTTGCGGTATACGGTATATATCTCGGTATTTTGTATTAGGATTAAACAAATAAGTGAATGTAAGCATGTAGGCATATATTATGTGCAAAAAAGGGTTAAAATCACATTACATTCTAACACTGTAACATTGCAATCTAAAAATAATCATTTTAAAGCAGAAGTTAAATTTACTAAATGAAAATAATAAGAAAAGCACAGACTAACTGAGTAAAAATGCTATTTGATTACCCCATTACACTTTACAGTTAGTGCTATCATACACATACACTTAATTGTAGGTTTAAAATTATACATATGTCACATTGTCCAGCTACAAATATTTCAGCAAAATGTATATTTTAGTCAGAGTTATTGCGCTCCTATTTCACTGCGCTTTGTCTGTTTGGCACGCACGTGCGCGGCGGCATTCATTCTAAATGAAGTCTGTGAAGTTTAGCGGAGAATCGCAAAGCAAAAACTCATGCACTTCTGACAGCAAAATGGAAATATTTCCATGGCTTTCTAACATTTACAAATGGAGAATATACCTGTGAAATGTAAGTTATGCATTAAGGAAAACAGCACATCTCAAACACATTAAACTGCGTGAGTAGAGTCTCTGTCAGCGGCACATGCAGCCTTTCTGTCAGAGCATCTGACGGGTAGAGCGCGAGACACTTTAAACTGAAACTATAAACTATAGGCTACTATATCTTACAAGTTTTTTTAAAGCCCTTCATATAAAGCTTGTCACACATTTAGAACAAATTGTATTATGCACTTTCTCCGCAGCAGTTCAGTCTGTGTCCTCCCTAGATATTTACTCAGATGCGCTCGTTTCAAACTACTGTATATCGATATTAACGGTATTGCTTCATACCGTATCGCTTATAAAGTATATATCGATATATCGTACAAACTCGATATACCGCCCAGCCCTAGCAGAAGCTACAGTTTACAGTTTGTAAAGTTTTAAATATGGATATTTTTCTTACACAAACACATAAATTCAGTTCAGAAGGCACTTTCAGAAGCACTTTCTATGATGGATGAATGCACTTTATTGTACTTCAAAATCTCAATACCCATTCACTGCCATTATAAAGCATGGAAGAGCCAGGACATTTTTTAATATAACTCCAATGTATTTGTCTGAAAGAATAACATCATATACACTTAGGATGGCTTGAGGGTGAGTAAACCATGGGGTAATTTTCATTTTTGGGTGAACTATCCCTTTAACAGAAGTTGGATTTGATCTGGACTCCATCTATATCCTAAATAAGCATCTTTCATCTTTCAGTTAAAGAGGCCATATTCTACAATTTGGAGCATTTATATTAGCTAATATATTAATATTTAATTAGCTAATTTTTTTACACAACGGACATGAACATTCACAAAACCAAACAGAAAGCTACTAGGGTTTTCATTATTGATATAGTTTTCAGACTATATATTAAAACACACAGCCAATCATTATTAAACTCCAGAATACATGTTTCACAAAAATAGGAACAAAATGGGGCCTGAAACACTAAAGGCTCCTGACAAAATTGAATATCCTTTTTATTAGGCTCAAGTGGTTAGTGAAAAGTGGGTAACCTTGAAAAAAAAAAAGATGATTGTCAAAGTAAGTTTTTCCAACCCTTTTTCTCCTAATCTTTTTTTTTTTTTCAATTTTTTTGACCTTGTAAATAAGAGTTTAAAACCCTGATTTTATATGATTGTGTAATTGCAATAAACATCAAATAAAACAGAATCCCAGTATTTACTTGTCTTTCTACCATGAAAAAGACCAATATTATTAATTACTTATCAGGTGTATTACACTAATTACTGAGTGTCACGATTTCAATGAATATCACATTTTTTGCTTAAAAAAATGCATGGAAAGTATCAGTATCATAATACTCAAGAAATTATGTTTCAGCATCAATGGTTCGCCCTCAATAATAAGTTGCCTGCACAAAGTGAACAGCTGAAAACAGGTTTGACAGATTGGTTTAACATATTGCTTACATTGTGCCATTGGGGTAGACAGCCTCTGCCCCCTCCACGTACTGCACCTGGGACTGGTACACATGCTGAACCTGTTGGACCTTCAAACACACACACACACACACACACACACACACAAATACGGATCAGACCGGTGCTAAATAACCACTGCATGAGTTCTGAGATGTGATAATGCAGATTCTGTAAGGGAAATGAGATGAACAGCTGTATGCAGGCTGCAGGCAGTAGGGGGCAGTGAGCACAAAGCTTCACCTCAACAATCAGAGACGCCCCGTCGAGCCGGGAAACTACTTATTAACATATTAGTCACAACAGCCCAAGCGTGACGTGCGTGAAAGTACAGCATGTCTGCGTTTCGGGGTTCTGACAGTATGCTGGGTGAGAGAGAGCGTGATGGAAAGACAAAGACAGTCACGAGAGAGCGAAAGAGATATGTAGAGAGGCAAAAGATAAGCCAGAGGTGTTGTGGGTCCTCAGGACGTGCAGTGAGCGTGCAGGGCTTGATTGACTGTCCTGTCTGTGTGTGCGTGTGTGTGTGTGTGTGTGTGTGTGTGTGTGTGTGTGTGTGTACCTGCTGAGGGACCTGTTGCACTCTAGGCACTGGCAACTGCTGCACCTGAGCTCCCTTCTGGGAAGAGCCGGTGGCCTGAACTAACACACGCTGCAGGTGAGGGACACACACACACACCAATGTAAAAATTAGACCCTTTTCTCTTTAAAAGGTCAGGTGCGTAATTGTTTCGATGTCAGAATGCCATTATCCCAGTTTAATATGGAAAGAGAACTGTAAGTAAGCCATTTTTGTGGCAATTTCAAAAACATCTGTTTCAACCAGAGGTGTGAGCTTGGGGTGGGTCTACCTGTCTGTCCAAATAATGGAAGATGGGTGGCAGGGCATTTCTTTGTTGCGTCAAAATTTCATACATTTAGACAAAAAAGAAAAAAAAAAATGACACTGCGAAAGATTTTAATACCTTGAGAAAGATCACTGGAAAGTTACATTTATAAACGTGTCGTCTTTGATCCAAACTGCAAGCTCCACGAATGTTACATACTAGGAGTCTATATTTCATTCTGCACTGGTTTTCGTCAAATCCTCTACAGCTGTCCAGGGAAATGTGATGCTCTACTCAAAACATTAACCGAAATTACATAAAGACCAGTTTCTTTGGATGTGTGGTTGATCCAAACCCAACATCTCCCTCAGCAGCACTATGCAAAGTCGCTGCTAATCATTTCAAGTGGCTTTGACAGATGAAGGGTGTGGGTGAGGAGAAATCTTTCATCGCTTCAGATGGATCCAGTGCATATCGAAAAGCATCTTTAAAGAGATTCAGACCGATGACAGAAGAGCTAACAGCTCAGATTTTCATATTAAACAGCTCATGAGGGAGGAGCTTCCTTAATTTTTTATTAAGCTACTTTTACGGATCAGTCGTTTGATAGATCACACCGAGCCTGCTTACCTGTTGCGAGGCGGGAACGGGCTGAACCACTGGCGCCTGGGCTGAAGTGGACGTTCTCAGCGCCACAGTGGACGCTGACTCTGAGCCGCCCTCTGACCGCTGCATGGTTTCTCCTGAGCGTGCGAGAGACAGAGAGAGGAAGTGAAAAATATTAAAAAGAAAAACAGTTGTTGCTTCCAATTTGCGTATTATCCATATTAAATAGCTTAACACTCTGCACGCAACATTAGAATTAGCATGTCAAAATCACTGTAACTAGCAAAAAGTATAACAAAAGCCTGTTTACTTTTGTAAAGTGTGGTTATTTCTGGTAATGTTGGCCATAAAACTTTCTGTAACAGAAAAGTAGTTTGTGCCTAATGCTAACAGAGGCTTAATAAGTCTTTCTTCAATGTTAACAAAGCAGTGTTTGAAAGTATAAACCAAATTAAATTTGAAATAATGAATTTTGCTTGGTACAAAAAGTACGCAACATGGTTTATCAAGATGCAAGTTTATGTCAATAATGGTAGTTTTGCAGTTTACATAGTTTAAGTATATAGTTGTGAAGTGTTAGTCTACGTTTACACTAGTGTGTTTTCGTTTTAAAACACATAACTTTTGCTACGGTTATGCCTGTTGCTTACACTACACCAGTGTTTTCGAGAAGACTTTCAAAAACGCTGCAGACCCCGTTTTAGTTTGAAAACTCCAGGGTTGCGTTTCAGTGTAAACGGACCAAAACGGTGGAGTGGCTGCCCACATTTGCTCTGCGTATCCTTGGCAACCTTGTAAACAATAACATCATGCTCATTGTTGTACCTGCCAGTGACTAGCAACCAACTTCCTGTTTACACTTTTACGCACATGCCCAGTGCGCATGAACTATCCTTTGACATGCGTTTTCAGTTGTGTAGTGTGGACGGAGATTGTTTCTGAAACACAGTGAAAACAGCAGTGTAGACGAGGATCGTTTTCGTTTTAAAACGCCTTTTTAAAACAGGGCCTTATGTTAATATTGGTAATAAGTAGTTATAATTTACCTCATGATGTTTTTGAGATAAAATTTTGATAATACTTGAAGAGGTTAGCATTAGCTCAATTATTTTTATTTGATCAAAATCAGAACAAACTTAAGCCCAAAGTATACTTCATTTTTGTATGCATACACTAGCGTATGCGTACAGTTGAATGCGTAGCCTTTCAAAGTATACTCCATTTGATGTTTTGCGCGAACACGGGCGGTCGGCACATGCGCATTTGAAAGCTTCATCCATGTCCACTGTCTGCTCTATTTTTCCCCAGTAAGGTACGACAGATAACAAATATTTTTGAACTCTTTTAAACCACAGCTGGGCTATCTTATACCCTCTCGCTCACAAGTGCTTGTTAATGTGAGCGTCTGTTGTTGCAGTCTCTGCTATTTTGTTGTTGTTGTTCCATCTATTTAGTTTTGTTTTCTACTGTGAAACAACGGCCTGAGACAGTGTTGCCACCTTGTGGAACAACTGATTACTGCAAAACAAATTCAATGCACATGTGCGACGTGCGGTTACAAAAATCGGGTGGTACAAAAATCGCGTGTACTATTCTGATGATGAAATTCGCGTGACGCGCACTGTACGCTTTCCCTTGCATATGTGCAAAATGTAAAGTATACTTTAGGTTTAAGAATAAAATTTCGTGAAGCACTGAAAAAACACCGATGAATAAAATCCAGTAAAAGTTCAAAATACACCACTGTCAATCTCAATATAACATATCACAAGATTCCTGCTGATTCCCACCACTGCTCAAGATACACCACACAATCAAACTGAGCGCCAACAGGTTGCTGGAGAGGATAAGAGGGGCCTACTGAAATACAACTCTGCGCATGTGCCAGGAAAAGTGGGATACAAAGCGGCTTTTCACACTGTCTTCTTCGAAAGGACCAGGAGCTCAACCTAGCCAAGTCAGGCTGAGTCACCCACATCCCCAGCAGGCCGCTCACCTCTGAACTCTATTATGGAGAAAAGAACAAAGGAGACATTAACAATCCCATCACAACCGCAGCACGGCCCCGATGGGTCGACAGGGATTTGGGTTTTGAGTTTGCCACTGCAGTCGAGATCCCGATGTAACTCTCCAAACTCTCACAACCACTGATGGTGCACAGAACAACAGGAAAGAGTTGAAAAGAGTGACAAATGGAGACCAGGCAGCCTCCCGCAGAAAAAAAAAAAAAGATAGAATAGGAGGTGAGAGCAGGGGGACTTTGGAAAAAGTGGAGGGGCGGAAAAACAACATACCCCCCAATCATGAAAAGAAAAAATGGCAATGAGGCTGGTCCCCCCCCACTAGGATACTGATGATCTGCAGCGATTGTTTGGAATGAGAGTCCGTCTCTAGGGGCTCCAATAATACAGCTGATATGAGGAAATTCCTCAATGCTTTGTAAACGTTTGTCGGTTGCTATGGTGAGGGATCCATGGCAACCATCCCTAACTCTACCACCCCCTTCGCCTTGTGCTATTCTTTTTTAAGCTCACACACAGGAACTTTCGGAGCGCTAGAGAGACAGACAGACTCAAAGACGGGGAACGAGCTATGGGGGGGCTGAGCTCTGTACATCTAAATAAGCTCTTAACCAGTCCAACGGTGCATTTACCTCTCAACAGGCCACAGATCAGTGTTTACGATGCATGCCTGCATTGATTGTGACCGACAAACAGCAGAGGAGGCTGAACTGAGAGCTCATGCGCGTCGAGAGACCCTTGACTGACAGTTTGTTGTTAAAGTTTAAATAGAGCAAAAGAGAAGCAATATGCTTCACACGCATTATTTCATCTGCAGGAAAAATGAATGCTAATTACAGGCACTTAAAGTTTTCCTCTGGGAATAGAAGAATAAAGAATAAAAGCTAATTGTGTTTTCGGAGATCACTAATATAGAAATAATGAATTCTCAAGTGTGAAGCTCTATTCAAAGGTAAATTAATTGGAGAAGAATTTAACTATCCCCGTTTTGAGAAAATAAAGGGATTGTGATGAATACAACGGATGAGTCAGTTCAGTAAAAAGCATGAACTCAGATGCCCTCTGGGTATATCTGTCTTTTTTTTTTAAACACAGTTGACACACATTTGCAGTCTTCTTTCTACAAAGAGTCAATACTGTGAAAATCCATTAAAAATCCATTAAAATCCAAGATTTTGCAAATAAAAGGGGATTCTACAGCACTTTTGACCAGTAGGTTTTCGACACTGCCATTATATTTTTTAGTCGGCCGTGATGACTTTGTAAGATTTTTTACATTTTATAGAGAATTAAATGTTTTAGAGCACCATATTACTAGAAAAAAATTTCAATAACTCTTTGATGACTTCTCTTCTACTATTAGTTATGCACTAAAATTTCAGCATCTGAAAATATCATCCAAAAATTCATTTGAAAAGTTGACATTTAACTAGCACTTGCCAATTGCGGTAAATAAACATTGTAAATACCATCTAATAAATCACAATAAGCACTGTGCTCCGTTACTTTTGATATGAAAAAGTTTTAGCTTTAGAATTCTGTAAATTTTTGTTATGCAGTCGGCACCAATAGCCCAGTGGTTAGTGTGCCGACATATAGCGCAACTGTGCTCGTGGCGACCCGAGTTCGATTCCCGTCTCGAGGTCCTTTGTCGATCCTGCCCCCCTCTCTTCACCCAATGCTTTCCTGTCTGCTCTCAACTGTCCTATCAAATAAAGGCAAAAATGCCCATAAATATAACTTTAAAAAAAAATGTATTATGCAATTCAAATAATACATTTAATGTTTATTTTTCAACAATAAATTGGAGTAGAAACATTATAAAAAAAGTGACAGTGACATTTTTTTTTTTTTTTGTATATACAACTCCGTTATTATTTGACTGTTGATTATTAAATAAATTTGATTAATTAATTGATTAATTCATCAAATAACTTTTTGGTTTTTGGCTAAATGAAAACTTTAAATTTAAAAAAAATAAATAAATAATAAATAAATTTTAGGTTTTGGTAAAAAAAAATTAAAAAAAAAAAATCCTTTTGCTGCATTACTAATTTCCATTAACTTTCTATGATCATGAAGTCCTTGATTCCTTGACATGATTCAGCGTTGAAATCATCAGTAGTGCCAGACTTTTTTTTTTGCATCAATTTTGAGAGGACATTTCGAGACTCAAAAATGAATATGAAACTATGACAACACTCAAATATTTTAGCTAATCTGATTATGCTTTTTAATGATAAATCAACAAAAAACTCAAAGGGTGGTGGCTGGTAGAATTTTATGAATGACGTGGGTTCAAGTTCTGTGGAAATCTGTGGACTTGCGGGCACAGATTATGTGTGGGCGTAATCACCCAGTCATCACCAGGCTGGAAGTCTTCCAGTTTGTTTACACCAGTTAGACACGTGTAGATGGTCAGTCATGCTTTCCAACTGGGCTTGCTGTATCAGTCAACAGGAGTTATTTGGTTCAAATCCCACAGACTTTGTCTAACTCTCACCTGAACCAGACTGGTTAGGTAAAACGCGAGTCATAACCCCAATAAGCTTCATCAGAACTCTCAGAGTAAATAGTATGAGTGTGCTTAGATCTTTTAAAAGAAAGGAATTCGCTTGAGGGGTGTTACATTGGTATAAATACGTCTTGGGCTGGCCCCGCCACAGTTATCTTTGGAGCGGATTCTGCCTACTGCTATTATTCCCAAAGAACG
>JAFVLL020040288.1:0-10687 GCA_021397915.2 Tor tambroides | reverse complement strand
TACCATAAATATATCAAAACTTCATTTTTGATTAGTAATATGCATTGCTAAGAACTTCATTTGGACAACTTTAAAGATGATTTTCTCAGTATTTTGATTTCAGATTTTCAAATAGTTGTATCTCGACCAAATATTGTCCTATCCTAACAAACATTACACCAAAATGGTAATCTTATTCATCTCAGTTTCAAAAAATTGACCCTTATGACTGGTTTTGTGGTCCTGGGTCACACATTTTCTGCAACTTATAAATGACTTTAAATCCAGATGAATAAACTCAAGTCCCTCCCTTTATTAAAACGTTCTGCATGTTTAGTTCCATTTAGAAATGTCACATTACAGAAGTAAAACGTGCTGTGAATGCAGTTTCATGTTGGCTTCAAACCAACAGCGTTTTAGAAGTCAAACTCCACCACGCTTCTGGACGTGGACTCTAACCTCGGACGAGCATTGAAAGAAAACAACTCTACACTGTTTTTCCGAGTCTTAGAGCATCCACAATCATGGCGTGTAAATGTGTCAGTGCCGAGCGGTGCTGTCCACTGAGATTCACAGGCCACAATGACTCTTTTCTCCCATAACAGCAGGGAAACCCTTCAGAAAAAACACACACACACAAACACACTGAGCTATCTGTTCGGCTGGCTGATTCCAGCTCTCCTTGTCACATCTGATCATCTCTCTCGACTCCTCACGCACTCCGCAGAGATCCACGGGCTGTTAAAGACACCGAGACACACACACACACAGCTGTCTGTCCTCTCTGGAGGGGACGCGTTTGACAGATCTGTGTCCTCATCTGATGAGGTGAAGTGTATGATGCTTTCTTGGCTCGGGGTGATGCGTTCTGCAAGAGAAAAGCAACATCTGATGTTTCGCAACAGATCTCTCATCTCAACGCCTCGATTTCAGACTCTTGTTTCCCAGTTTATCTGCCATCAACTACAGGAATGACTTTATCCAAGCAGAAAAAGTGAAAATGAACCTCAAAGATGACATTTTCTACATTTTTGTAGTATTTATTTGTTTTTCCTGAAGTCCATTAACGTTCGTCAAAGTTTCCTGCAAAAAAATTCCCCCCCTCTGATCTTTAGAATTAAACTAGCTGTATAGATCAGGGATATTATTGTTAACTAAAACTACAAATAAAACCCTACAAAAACAACATTTTCACTACCTGAAATAAAACAAACATTAACTGAAATAAAGTAAAATAAAATATAAAAAACTTAAACTTGTTTTATTTTTGCTAGTTGCCAAATAACATTTTTCATTTTCATTTAGTTTAGGTTGAAGTACTTAATTAAAACTAAATAAACTTCAATTTCAGACTGTTGTTTTCCAGTTTATACGCTATCAACTACAGGAATGATTCATCTAAACACAAAACAAACAAACGTTTGATTAAAATGAACCTCAAATATGCCATTTTCTGTATTTTTGTAGCATTTTTTTTTTTTTTTAAAGAAGTCCATTTGTCAAAGTTTCTTGCAACAAAATCAGTCATATTTTCATTTTTCCTTGCCTTTGTTTTTCTTCTTTCTACACTTAGAATTAAACTAGCTGTAGAGATCAAGGTTAGTATTGTTAAATAAAATTACAAAAAAAAATCATAAAAAACAACATTTTCATTAATGGAAATAAAATAAAATATAAAAAAAACTTAAACTTGTTTTATTTTAGCTAGTTGCCAAATAACATTTTTAATTTTCCTTTAGTTTAAGTTGAAGTACTGAAATATAATACAATATATATAGAATTAAACTAGCTGTATTACTCAGGGTTATTATTGTTAACTAAAATCAAAACTACAAACAAAGCCATAAAAAAATCATCATTTCCATTACTTAAATAAACATTAATTGAAATAAAATAAAACAAACAAATTTAAACTTATTTCAGTGTTAAATTTCTCATTTTTGTTCAGTTTAAGTTGAAGTTGAAGCTAGTTGCCAAAGTAACAAACAACAATAGTATATCAATGATACTAAAATAACACTGAGATATAGATACTCTATATATTTGCATATGCAAATAAACTCTGTTGTGACTGGATAACCTCTTTCGCATGTGAAATTAGCAACATACCCACTAAGCTGCTGAATGTTGTATATGTGATGAGAAATAAATACGCATGATCATATAAAAAAAAACAAATAAACACAAATAATCTTTGTGTTGGCATTCGTTCTGTTATTGATTATGGAACAAATAATTTTCAACACATTTTCCCAAACATTCTTTCTTTCTCCAACTTGCAAAGATTTGTGAAAGACGCTGTTAATTAGCCTATAATCAAACGGATTCATGACAGAAACTGATTCACATGCTATCTGAATAAAACTGAGACAAGCCCAAAGGCAAGACTCTAGACTCCAGTTCAAAGCCTGTTTTTGGCTTGACCTTTCGCTGTTAATGTACCGTTATATCTTTAAATGTTTCATCTGAGCGACGGGAAGCTCGTTTGACCTCTTGACCTGTGTCGTTGCTCAGCAACAGTTGGTAACAGTGACTCCTAAATTAAAGAGCCACAGGTTCGTTTACTTCTCATGGATTTGAGCTAATCTTCAAAAACACAGTTACCCTGCCAACTCAAGAGAGCAGAACCACAGGAACCTCAAGACTGAAAAACTTCTGCAAACGCAACAACAGCACTGCGAATGATAGCCAGTATACTATACCAAACTATGATATTGCGATATATATCATGGAACTGGATGATTACCATATTCATATACCATACAATATAGTATTTAAATGCTACTCTAAAGAATATCATGGCACATATCCAAAACACATGGTACTTTTTCCAAGAGTTAAAAGTCAACATTTTACAACGCACACAATAAAATTCCATTTGAATAGCATCTGTATTGTTTATATCAATAAATTTAATATTTTTTTAAATATTAACGATTATTGAATATTGATATTATTAAATTAATATTATTATAATTACTATTAATGTAATAAATTAATAGTAAATTAAACAAATTAATTTGATACTAAACATAAATGCATTGAAATACTATGGATTTTATTAAAATAAAAATCAGTCTGTTTTTTAAGTCTGTTAAAAAAAAAAAGACTGTGTCCTCTGCTTTTTGTGATACATTAATGCTTAACTAAGTGACTTTCATTTTAATTACAATCGACTGTGAAAATTCATGAAAATCAATACGACTATGAAAACAGCACTAAATGTGACAAGAATTTTAATGTTTGCTAATGTTTTATAAATGAGGCAATTCGTATTTTTAAAAGACACCGACTTATTGTACACTGAAAAAAAAAATCTTATTATTATTCCATAATGTAATATAATATAATACAATACAGCTGGAATATGGCTGTAAAATCGATTAATAGCAATAAATCACACCAAAATAAAAGTCTGTTTACATAATATGTGTGTGTGTACTGTATATATTCATATGTATATATAATAAACACACAAACATTCATGTATATATTTAAGAAATATTTACATGTATATATATTCACATTTATGTATGATTTATATTATATATGAATATAAATTACATACATTTCCTAAATATATACATGTATGTGTGTGCATTTATTATATATACATATGTAACCCTGGACCACAAAACCAGTCTTAAGTCGCTGGGGTATATTTGTAGCAATAGCCAAAAATACATTGTGTGGGTCAAAATTATTGATTTTTCTTTTATGCCAAAAATCATTAGGATATTAAGTAGAGATCATGTTCCATGAAGATATTTTGTAAATTTCTTACTGTAAATATATCAAAACTTCATTTTTGATTAGTAATATGCATTGCTAAGAACTTCATTTGGACAACTTTAAAGATGATTTTCTCAATATTTAGATTTTTTTGCACCCTCGGATTCCAGATTTTCAAATAGTTGTATCTCGGCCAAATATTGTCCTATCCTAACAATCAATGGAAAGCTTATTTATTCAGCTTTCAGATGATGTAGAAATCTCAATTTTGAAAAATTGACACTTAAGACTGGTTTTGTGGTCCAGGGTCACATATAAATATACACACAGTACACACATTTATATATTACATAAACACAAACTTTTATTTTGGCGCAATTAACAGCAATTAATTGATTTTACAATTGAAGTTACATCTACTTGAGAAGCAAAATACAGATAATCTTGATTTAATATCTTGAATATAAGTGCATTTTCTTCACTTGATTCTTTTACTTGTTTTAATGATTAAAACTTTATAAAATAGTATTTATAGTAATAAATTTATAAAAGTATTTCCTACTTAAGTTTATTTCCTATTCCCTAACAGCCATCTTATAAAGTGACAAATGAAGGAAGTTTGTCTTTATCGCTCCATCATTATACAGCAAAACAACGGTCTGATTCTCTCAAAATACAGATGACAGAAGATACGTTTCCTTCCCAGTGAATGAAATCCACAAAAATGAGGAGTTTTCTCCGGTAAACAAATGAATGCAACGCTGCCAATCGAGAGGCCGTAAAAACATTCAGCGCAGCAAAACCACGAAACCCTGTTCCGCTACGCCCTCCGACGAGTCAAGCGCTCAGTGAAAGCTAACCAGACAGACTCTTTCATTCAGTCCAGCACAGCTTGTCTCTCAGATCGGGACAGATTTGACATGTCCAGCAGTTCAGCGATGTCTTATACGTTTTAAACTAGCAGTTTGGTGCCTTCACATCTGCTTAAAGGTTTCCAACTCCCAAAGAGGGATGTGTGGAGCGGCGTAAACTGCTGTCCGCAGCAGAATTCTCAGCACAGCATTAGTTACACGCTGAGCTGTGCTTTATAACCGAGCCAAACGTCATCAGATTAAACGCGGATCATACAGTCGCCTGAGGGAGAGACAGATGGAAACTCATCCGTTTAAAGTCAACTACTATAAAATAATAATACACAGTCTCAGAAAGTTAGTTCTCATAGTGTGTGTGTACAACTCACGAAACCTCAAAAAGTATAAGTTCAGGTCATATCGCAAAAGGAAGAAATAAGAAATTACATTTTCATTTTTCATGTCATTTTATTATTATAAAAACTGTACTGATTTTATTATATGATATAATGTATTATATTTATTATTATTATTAATATTATCATTATTATTAGTAGTATTAATTTTATTTATTTATTTAATTTATTTTTTTGGCTGAACCTAAGCAAATAATAAATTAAAAGTACTAAGCATATCCTAATGAAAATAATGGAAATTACAAGAAAAAACGACAAATTATAGAGAATATGTGCTAGAATGTGTGAGAAAATAATCACAAAAATGTCACTGCTAAAAAAGAATCATTTCATTTTAAATTGAAAAATTATACAACAGACTCCATTTTTTAAAAGCAAAATCTTAATATCTTTCTTCTGTTGATTTTGAGGTGAAATGTGATTTGGATGTTCTGTGAGTTTCACTCATCAAGGAAAAAAGAGCTGTAGGCCTATATAATAATATAGCAACATAACAAAAGGCACTAATGTTATTATTTTAAATATATATTTTAATAATCAATTCCTTTAAGTAATAGTTCATTAGTCTAACTAAGAAGTATTAATTAGCTGTTCAACAACAACTTCAAACCAAATTTCAAATCAAATTTTTAAAGACATAAATAGTGCCACATCAGAAAATCACAAAAACTTACCTAGTCATAAGAAACTATGACCATTGCATAAAAAATAATAATACACCAGTAATAAACACCACGATACTGTGCAATAAAAAAGGTCAACAGTTTAGTGTAGAGTGTTTGAGTCATTCAGAAAAACACTGAAACAGCTCAAATCATCACGTGACTCATTCACTCACTGAAGTGAGATACAGTCCACAACCTGATATCTGGATAAATCAGTGACCTGAATCTGCATTCAGATGTTTGACAGCTGCTCAACGACACTTTAAATGGACCGTAACAATGACACAATGAATGACATAATGTGTCTTTCTGACACGTCACACAGATTTAAGGAGCGTCTAATACACACATTATTATGATAAACTGAAACCAATTGTCTAAATGTCTCATTTTAATTTAAATGAATTTTATTTAATTCTATTTAATTAACATTGTATTGAATCCCCTAATTACACCATAATATATCAAGTTATATTATGAAGTATATAAAGTATATTAACTTAACTGTCAATACCATATTTATTATATAGCTGTCTGTCTTAACACTGTTTAAAAACTATTTTTAGATGTAACAGAGAAATATATATTGGTCAATTTGTATCTAATTTCAATTAAATAAAAATGCTGTCTAATTTTAATTTAAATGAATTTTATTTAATAATATTTAATAAACATTTTACTGAATTCCCTAATTATACAATTATATATATATATATATATATATATATATTTTTTTTTTTTTTTTAAACTATTTTTATGTGTAGCAGTGGAATATAAATTGGTCAATTTGTATCTAATTTTAATTAAATTTTAATTTAAAAAAGTATATAATTTTAATTACTTATTTAATATTTAATTAACATTGTATCAAATTCCCTAGTTATACCATTATATATTAAGATAGAAAAAGAAAACAAAAAATTTTAAATTTGTAGCAGAGGAATAGATATTGGCCAATTTGTTTCTAATTTTAAATAAATTTTGATTAGAAAAAATATATAATTTTAATGCAATTTTATTAAATATTTAATTAACATTGTATCGAATTCTCTAATTACACCATTATATACACAAATATATTATATAGAAATGATTTACATATAATGTACTTTATATAGTTTTTCATGTGCATATCTGTACATTCAATCAAGTTAAGCCCTTAATTGTCAATGACAGTTACCACGACGTGCATATTATCAAATATGCATACATACAGACATATGTACACATATAGAGATGAACCCATAGATATAAGCGTATTATATATGCATATACACATACATGTACGTGCTAAATGTATATATTATGTGTCCACACATATATTTGTGTATGTACCTCTTTGACTGGAGGAAATTTCTTCTTGCACTCCATGGACAGAGAGCGCAGATCCGCCTGCATGTTCTCCAGGAGTTTCTTCACCGCCTCGGGGCTGCTGGTGGACATCTTCACACTCATTTAACACTAATTCAACTCTAACGAATGATTAATAAATCAATTAAACCGACCGGGATGTTTCGGCTCCAGCGCGAGACACATAAATAACCCTCGCTGCTGAACACACATCAATAAATGTGTCTGTCTTCAGCCGCGAACGCTGCTGTATGTCACACACATGATCATAATCATGCTGTTCGTTACGGTCGAGATGATCTTTACGACATATATGATCTACAAGCGCGCTTCTCGCCTGAGTTTCATGTTTTTTTCTTCATTCCTGGATCCCATAATGCCTGTGCGGAAAATGACACGTCACGTCAGGCGTCACTTCCGTAAACACTGACCGGATCCGCAGCGAGGGAGGGGCTATGGCGCCCCCGCGAGGCGCTCAGCGGCGCTGCAAGGATTTCATTGGCTGCTGGACGCCAGGGGTCTCGGAAAAGTGACCAATGAATGGAAACATAGCTTTATTTAATGTGCTCTGTCTAGTGGAAAATTTCATAAAACAAAACATTTAGAAGTAAATGATATTCCATTGTATTTTTTTAAAGCCTAAAGTAAAACTATAAATCATTTAAAGCTTTTAAAATATACGGAAATTACATATTTCACATCATTTACATATTTTGTTGTTGAGATTTTATGGTGTACAGACTATATATTGTTTTTTCTCCTTGAAAAGTTCTGTGTTAAGAAATAAATATGTAAAAAATTATTTAAAATGTACACGTGTAATGTAAAAAGCAATATGCACAGGAATGTGCTTGCAAGCGTGCATGTAAATTAGGGTTGCAGTATTCTCATCACATAAATGCTTTTTTTTTTCATTTAGATCAATTTATTTACTTTTAATTCAAAATGACTTGAGAATAGTACAAATAAATACAGAAACTGTCAAGTATTCACAAGATTTTAATGCAGGAAGTCTTTTACTAATGAAAACCATTTAAGTTTATTTTGCAATAATTAATGCAACATTACATTATGTACCTAATTTATTGCTGATATTGTGTCGTATTAACACCTATTATGTTTTTACTCCTTAGAGAGCTTTTTTGGCCGTTATACATTCGTGTTAATGCGAATGTAAATAAGGTTTCATTTTGAGAAAAAAAGCAATGTAATTTAGAATTGCAGTGTTCTCATCAGAGATATGCATTTAGATTATTAGTTTAGCAGGTACTATGTCAGGTATTCAAAAGGCTTTAATATAAGAAATCTTATATTAACAAAGCTAAAAATATTTAAGCTTATGTTGCAACTAATTTAATGCATCAGCAAATTATTTTGACATTATTTACTTACATTATCATTGATATTTTATCATATTTAACCTTTTTATATTGTGCTTGCTCCTTATAGAGAGCTTTTGTTTCTTGTATTCATGCAAATGCAAATAAAGTTTAATATGTTTGTCTCTAATTACAATAGATTCCTCAGACTTGTGCATAATAGCTGTTTCTTTTTATTGATGTAATATACATGAGTAATACAGTATATCTAGCTCAAATGTAACACATTTACAAAGTTGTAAAACCCAAACGCACTGTTCTGTACAGGTTATATACACAAAGACTGCTGGTGGTCTGCTTTCACAGGACACTTCCAACACTTCATATACATCATGACAACATGAACCAGTGAAAACAAGGAAAAAGAAATACATCTGATTGGTCCTCAATATGCAATCTGTTTGATTTGTGCAGATGTTAAAATTTCATTTATCACATTTGTTAAACAGTAGATTCTACAAGACAATCGTACACCGCTTTAATAAAGTTTCACAATAAAAATACAAAATCATGAGATACAATGATTTATATTCTAAAACATTCTTAAACAAGTGCACAAAAATGATGAATGACCCTGTGTAACACTGTAAACTGTTTCACATCACCTCAAAACAGTACCATAGTGCTCCTCCTGATTCATGCATGTAATACTATCAGATCTGTATAGTCTAAAACCTTCAGGCATTTATAACTCCTGCAAGATGGTTCGAGTATAAAACCCCACAGGCTTTACTGTATTTATGATGCACATCCACATGGATTCTAAAAAAAATACTAATTTGCTTCCTTAGAAAGCAGATGCATTGATTGTTTGAACTGAAACAGTCCTAAAAGACACTGCAGTTTCTATTTCCAACATCCAGTTTGATGGTGTTCTACTCTGCCACCTGCTGGGCAAAGGATTTGACGGGGGAAATAGTTCACCTTAAAAAACTCATATTATTTGATGACTCATGTCATTCCAAACTCGTTTGAGTTTTTTTTTTTTTTTTTTTAAACATGGAATCAGAGCCAAAAAAATAAAAAAATAAAAACAATAATTATGCAAAAAATAAAAAAATATTAGGATTATCTGCTTCAGCAGTCTAACAGCTCTCGTCAATGTCAAAATGACTGAAATGGCCAATCAGATCAAAGAAGGCGGGGCCTAACGGCGCTCGTCAATGTCAAAATGTTTGCGATGGCCAATCAAATCAAAGAAGGCGGGCTTACCGTTCACAGAAATAGAACATGAATTCCCGCGCGGCGCATTATTTGAACGGTCAACGAACTTGAGGTAAGATGTAAGCAGGCCTGAAGCAGGCAAACATTTAATATGTGACGACTGTTTAGTGATAGAAATGTTAGTAATATCCAGCGATCATGCACAATATTCGATTTTTTTTGTCAAATTCAGCCGTATGTGATTTACATAATTCATGTAGGCTAATGTACTGCGTCTTAATTGAATGTGAGAGACAAGAAACTTTAACAAAGCCATTTAGTTATATTAGGCATACGATTAAGAGTGAATGTGCATAATTTAACATAAAAATATGGTAATTAATTGGAAATAGTTCAAGTGATTACTTACAATAGGTTTTAGTTCTTTTACTACTATCTTTTGTTATTCCCTTTAAATCTTGAATCCCTTTAAATAATTTGTAACAGCATCTCTCCAATTGAAAAACTAAGTAAGATAAAATAAGGTAAACTAAAATAAGACCGTCAAACTGTTCTTTTGCAAAAAAATAAATAAATACTGACCAGGGGTGTTTTCATGTTCCACTGAAGAAATGAAGTTAAAGAAATACAGGTTTGGAATGACATGAGGGTGAAAAAATGCTGAAAAAAAAAAAAAAAACTTTTGAGTGCACTATTCCTTAATATCATTTCCAGAGTTAAAGAGCTTATGCAGATCCAACCCTTCATGCCATCATTTTAAGATCCAAGAAGCTTTGGGTGCATTACAGAGAATCTTCCTGTTTCACTTCAACCTTTCTGAATCTAATGGTAACGCTCATATTTGGCCAGGTTTAGACCGTAGAAGTTCAACTTTTGTGTCAATATAAATGAGAGCAGAATATTATATCTTAAATGCACAAAATAACACAAAATCCACTCTAAAAGCATAAATACTTAGGCAAATCAGAGCATATTTAATTTAAGGCAAGACAGGTGAAGAGGGTAATATATGGAAATAACCTATATATATATACATACATATATATATACATACATATATATACATACATATATACACATACATATATACACATACATATATATATACATACATATATATACATACATACATACATATACATACATACATA
>JAFVLL020040286.1:0-11107 GCA_021397915.2 Tor tambroides | reverse complement strand
CAGAGGATACTCTTGAAACTGCATCTGTCACATTCAAAGGGACGATGTACAAAAGAGGCATGGTTGTTGTAGTTCAACAAAATGACACAGGCTACCTATTTGGAAAAATTGTGCTCATACTGATTAATCAGTCATGTGTGCATTTTGTTGTTGAGCAGTATCAGTTGGTGCCTGTAGTGGACATGGGTGTACACTGTCTACAAAACACTAATGATGCTTGTTATGTGTGTCTGACCGTGGACAGTCTTGCAGATTACTATCCATTACCTGCATATAATTAGTTCGGTCTCCACTTGATTGCCATGCACCATTCTGTGTGTTACAGATTAAAAAAAAATATGGACTCCATTGTAAGTGCGATACAGACGGTACTACCACAGCTAGATGGAAAGAAACTGGAAATGTTGATGGATGAGTTGGTGTCCAAGTTAGGTGTGGAGGGTCCAAATGATTTACAGTTTATTAAAGAAGATATTACACATCTGCTCTCACCTATTCAGTGCAGAAAAATTCTCCATTCCTTCAAAAAAAGTAAGAATTTCATTATAGATGCATTTTTATTTGATTTGCCATATTTGAAAATGTTTCTATATCTCTGATGATGATTTAAAAAAAATATTTTTTGATCTCTATGCAGACTCAAGTCTCGAATCAGCCACCTCTTCACCTGAATCAGAAATTGTTGCTTCATCCAGCACTGTATTTTACCCCACTCAAGGAACCATTCTGTGTGAGAACAGCAGTTGGTTGGACAGGTTCCAGGTGCCATGGGACAAAATGAGGCCCGCTCTTAAAAGAGCGATTGATGCTGATAAGAGGCCAGAGCCAGAGGATCGCCGACACATGGTGAGAGTCATCGTCGATTTGATGAGAGTACATTGCTTAAACCCATCACGCAAGGACTGCTCAGCAGTAGCCAAAGAAATAACCCAGAAATATTCACAAAGCTTTTTAGACAAAACAGAGGAAGGCGAAATAATTGGATGTGGATACTTCAGTTTAATGAATCAGCTGAAGACCAGGATTGAGTATGTAAATCGAGGTCATACACTGTCCCGTCTGAGGAAGCCCAGATGCTCCCAGACAAGTGATGATGACCAGACATCCACTGCCAAATGTGCTAAAATTGATAGTTATGGATGTATTACTTGGCAACCACAGGAGTACCCAGAGGGGGAATCATCTGCTTCACTTGAAGAAAAGAGAAAAGAGATGGTGGATCTATTCACTCAATATGCAAAACAGCGAGAGGACATAAATTCAGATCTACCCCTCAGCATTATTGACATAAGTAAGAAGTGGCCATTTCTCCTGTCTTTTAACTTCTTACTGTCCCACATTACTACCCTCACTGGCATTGAACTGCACTTAAGACTGAACAATGACTTGGATAAAAAGGGGAAAAGGCTTCTGGAGTTCTTCCATGTTCAGATTATGAAGTGGAGTAAAGAAGTTAAAACTGTTTTGAAAGAAGCCTTGAAGGATGACCGAGAGGGTACCGATGGTCTTGCAGAGATTCTGATCATGATGACATATTTCAAAGAGGCAGAGGACAGTCTTTTTCTGCTTGCTGATGTAAGTTTTTTTTTTTCACTATTTGTCTTTTGGAAGTACTGATGTAAATAATTTGAGAAAGTGTGTGCATTTTTTCTACATTTACAGTTCCTTTTTTTACATCTTGTAAAGTAGGCTTGAATTGTTTGTTTGCACATAACTGATACATGATCATATTGAGACCATTATTTGTTTATCTCAATTCTAATTCTCATAGGCGACTACAACTTCTGCTGATGCTGAGGCACAGTTCTCTCTTCCCATCACCCCAAGGCTCATTGTGCTAGGTGAAACTCTAATTAGATGAAAGCAGCTTTTGAAGATAAATACAATTAAGTGGAAATAGCAAATACAATAAGGCAACTCTGACAGCACTGCTTTCCAAGTAAAGTACCATATGTCATGTGGTCCCTTTTCAATTCCTCACAGGACAAAAGTGAAAAGGGTCAGCTGAAATTACCATATTGCAACTAAATTGTTGTTTTATGTTTGATTACTGCAGGAGAGACTGTGTGGTCTGCGAACAAGTGGATGCTGTCCATAGAGGGACGTGTTGTTATCCCACATTCACCTCCCATTCCAGATTTCACAACCGCCTTGGCAGTCTTGTTTGCCAGTTTTTATGTGTTCAACATTGAATATTAGGTGGAAGCAGCCACAACGCTGGAGTTTGTTCAGAGGCACAATACATATTGTAAATTTCTTTGTTTTATATTTACTTTACCTGCATTTCTCCTAGAAATGTTTTCTTGTAGCATTGACCCAGTGAAATCAAAAAACTTGCATGTGGGTAGGGCCATATGACATTCTACCTATTACACTACAAACATTAGGGAAAAAGCATGACATTTTGAAGTTGTGAGTTTTAATTTGTATTCTGAGATGGAAAATACCATGTAACTTACATGTTCATCAAAACAGCAAGATGAATCTAAATATGAACTTTCATTATCATTTCTTTTAGGTTCCTTGTCAGGATTAATCCTGAGTCCAGCAAGTGCAGTAGCAAGGTCCAGACAAGCAGGAAAAGTGGGAAAAAGGTCAAGCGTAAGAACCATGTGTTGTTGCCTTCATGAGAGACTTCACCAACTTTGACTGGCAAAATAACTAGATAAAGGTGAGATTCTGATAGCATGCTGGTCTTTTAATAATGTCTTCTAATGGAATTTATCCATTAAGAGTTTATATTTCTTCCAGACAGTTTTTAGTTGAACTACTTTCCTCTGAAGAAATAGCCCTTTTTTGAATTGAATGGTACTGGCATTAGAAATTGTATAATAAATTGTAATGTGCAAACTGTAACCTGTATAACCATGCTAGCAGTTGTCTAATGTCTTGCCTTTTCCTCTCTTCTCCTCTGAAGGTGGCATAATTTTGGTACACATGTTGGAAGGAAGCCACTAATGATACCCCAAACTGGGAAAGAACCTCAGCTGAAGCTGCACTTTGTTTTGGCCTTCCCACATGTTTTTTTTTTTTTTTTAATTATTATTATTTATTTATTTTTTTTGTCAAATTAAACAGTCTTGTTTGAACTCTCTTCTCCCATCTCTTGTTGCCTTGTTTTATGTTAGCTTACACCTTTCCTCACCTAGGGATATGTGATATCATTTTACAGTTAAAACAGTATTGCAATAAAAAGAAGTGCTTGGAAGTTGCTGTTATTTTACAGTTACAATGTTGCTACTGTAATTGAAGACACAGTGAGAATACAGTTATTTAACCTACAGGAAGTTACGTCACATTTTTTGAATGTTATCAACTATTGTCACAGTAAGTTACTTGTCACTAGCTACCAGTTAATTACTGTAGTTTTCTACAGTAAGTTACTTGACACTTGCTCACAGTTAATTACTGCAGTTGTTTTATACAGTAAGTTACTTGACACTTGCTCACAGTTAATTACTGCAGTTGTTTTATACAGTAAGTTACTTGACACTTGCTGCCAGTTAATTACTGCAGTTGTTTTCTACAGTAAGTTACTTGTCACTTGCTGCCAGTTAATTACTGCAGTTGTTTTCTACAGTAAGTTACTTGACACTTGCTGCCAGTTAATTACTGCAGTTGTTTTTACTGCAGTTGTTTTCTACAGTAAGTTACTTGACACTTGCTCACAGTTAATTACTGTGCTTTTTATGCAGTAAGTAACTTGTCACTTGCTGCCAGTTAATTACTGCGAATTTCACAGTCAGTTTCTTACAGTATAAGATTGTTGTTTAGGTCATACATATCATTCCATGTAATATTAGAATAGGTACCCCTTAGTTTTAAAATGCTTACAATATAAATGATTTGTAATTTCACAGGTTGTTACCTCTTTATTTCCCAAACATTGCATATTATTCCCCTATACCTACACAGAGGTACTGAACACTATAATTACAAAAATGTTACGCTGTAACTTCAGTTAACTTATGCGGTTCGTTGCAGGTTGATTATCTGGTTTGTTACCCCCTTATTACCCAAACGTAACACATTGTTCCTTTATACCTACACGTACGTTCTTTATAGGTACACCATAATTACAGAAACGTACACCGTAAATTCAGTATACTTAGTTCTTTGCGGGTTGTAATCTAAAGTGTTACCCACTTTTCTTTTCTTTTAAAAGCATTTCAGTCCATTATATTGAATAATAAAGTGATAAAATTGTAAGTATATTATTTTAATAAAAAATGAAATGTGTTTCATGGGTGCGCAAAATTACCAATCTTATTTATTTGTTTTATTGTGTCAACAAACATGTTTTCAGCATTAAAATCTACTTGTTCAACAGTGGGCCAAAAGGGCTGCAATTATACATTGGGCTATAACTAAAATTCATGCAAAAATATTACAAATGGGTTTCTTCTAATCTGCATGTATGCTTAAAAACACAGTTTCACACGATTTCCTTATATTACACATTCTGTACATTTTTTTTTTTTGGCATCACATCAAATGGTTTTTAGAACATAATCACTCAATTTATTATAATAATAATAATCATATTTAATTTAATAAAATGAAATTTCTAATTATATTTAATTGTTTTTGATGTGTGGAATAATTGGACAGAAACATTTGTAAAACAATCAAGGACCATCCTTATGAACCTATGAACCTGCATCTATATTTTGAGCATTTGCCCTGAAATAGGATACCCTCTTGCCAATTGTCTTCTGAAGTTTGGCCGGTAACCACGATGCCTGCTCTTGGACAGAAAATATGTGTTTTCCTATGCAGTCTTCACATAATCTACAAAGAAAAGATCAAATAAGTGGTGAATAATAGTCAGAATAGTGGCATGTTTATGTTTTGACAGGAATGAAAACAAGGCTGTAAGGGATAGAAGTAAATGTGTTCAATAGATTGAACTGTTAGTTTTTTTTTCAACTGCTTATTTTTTCAAAACTTTGCATCTTTTTTTCAAAACTTTACACACGAATCCAAGAATTGCATGCAAAAAATGCAAAATGCCTCACATTACTTGCTAAATGAATCACTGCATTCAAAATATCACAAACATCTCAAAAGCAAACATTTGTCTTAAGTTGCAAACACCTTTGCCATAATATTATATTTTTGGATATATTATATGCACACAGTTATTCATTACACACCTCTTCTTTCTAAAGCTCTTCTTTCATGAGCTCCTATCTACATTTCTGTTCAAGATTGGAAGTAATTGGCAGAGAGATGTTGAAAAAAATCACAGTAAACACAAAAGCAAGACTGAAACCAAACTTTTTTTTTTTTTTTACTGTAAGTATTTGTGGTTGTGAATACAGTATTACACAGTACAAAAGAAAAGAAATACATCAACCATGTGTAGCTCATAGACTGTAAAAAAAGATAGACGACGCATCTCTGCTTTCTTCCACTGTAGAAATGTGAAGCGAATGCATCTTAGTATGGCCGCTGCCATCGTGAGTAAATGACGTCATTTGGAGCCCGAGTCTGTGCAGTAGAGATTCGTTTGGAGCCAGATTCTGCGCAATAGTGTCGTGAGGTGGAGCCGTGGAATCAAATCTTTTGTTACTGTATGTAACAAAAGATGTAATTTCCCACTATGCTTATAAATGGCCATTTTTCCCCCTAACCTTATTAAATGTGTCATCTTTCACATCAAATTCTTACTTTGTTTCAATTAATTCACTTAGCATAATAAGAAACTGTAGAGTTGTTGCTATTCAAATGAAATTGGTATTAACAAACTCTATCTTTCCACTGCTGAGGAAACGGAAGCTGCATCTGAAGTGGCATTAGATGCATTTACGCAAACTTTCAAATGCATAAATAATTTTATAAGATTAATGTTTACATATTTTTTTAAAAACATACAAATAAATGTTGAAAAAATGCAATGATACTTTTACATATGACTAAACCACCAGCAGGTGGCGGCAAGTGTCTGTTTTAATGAGTGAGTCATTTATTCATTCATTCAACCGATTCATTCATTCAACCGATTCATTCAGAAACGAAGCAAGTGACTGTCCTTATGAATGGGCCACTGAATCATTGACTCCCTCCATTTGTTCAAAAACGTGGATTCATTCAGTAACAAAACAGTGTGTGTTGCTTGGAGACACACTGCTGTGGCTTTGATTGGAACTATTTTTGTCAGCGAAATTGAGCAAAAAGAGTCAATATTTTGTCTAAAATCTAAGTCACTTTATTTTAACTTATTGTTTATTTAAATACTATTGTATAAAATCAGTGTCACATTGCAGTCTTGTTGATATTGATATTCAGGGAAACATCATGGCCGTATAATGTTGCTTATCTAAATCATATATTGAAAATATCTTTTTTTCTTCTACTGCATCTGTCAGTTTCTGAGAGTTCCTTTGTGTGTGCTGTCTCTCTCACATGCTCACTCAGGCTGTGCAAGCCTCATCCGGCATGACATAAATACATTATCAGTCGCTGTTTATACTGAATGCAATTAAAATTAGAATCATTCTCACGCGAAATGATGTTTTTACACCATAGACTGTAAAAAAAGATGGATGACGCATCTCCGCTTCCTATAGAAAAGTGAAGCCAAAGGATCTTAGGATGGCCGTTGCCATCTTGAGAAAATGACGTCATTTGGAGCCCGAGTCTGCGGAGTAGAGATTCGTTTGGAGCCAGAGTCTGCGCAGTAGTGTCGTGAGGTGGAGCCGTGGAATCAAACTCCCGCCCAAACTCCCGCAGACCCAATCAACCTTAATGACATGCCCCATTATTATAGCATCAAATTACTAGCTAAAATGAAACTTATCACAAAAATGAGCAATTGAACATATATCAGAGTGATAACAACTACCTTAAATGACCAAAACCATATTTCGGACAATTGCTTTGGAAGTGTAATTTATTTTTTTATTTTGACTCAAGTCCCATTCGTTTACATGGAGAGGGCGGGGTTTATGACCTGTACTGCAGCCAGCCACCAGGGGGCGATCAAAGAGCCCGCAGCTTCACTTTTCAGGACATGTGAGGCACACCCAGGCTGTGTTCAAAATGTCATACTTGCTTACTGCTTACTGCCCAGTACACAGTGCATACTGCCTACTATTTTTTAAAGAATAGTGTGTGAAACAGTATACAATAAACAACAAATGTTTCAGAGTAGTATGCTTGTCACATGACAAGCACAACATTAATTAAGCACAGCTGTCAAGGTTGTTACCTTACAAACAAATGTGCTGACCATTCTTTTTACAAAGGCTTGTTAATAAGGCTTCATATTAGTAAACAATGCAATATTGACCAATTGAACTCATTTCATAATTGAAGAACTTTACATAGGCTATTGGACAGAACTGAATCAACACTGAGCTGTCTTTAACTGAACAATGATATTTTTGGCAGTTACACAAATTGGAAAAAGTGATTCTAGTTACACTATGTGCAAATAATGATGAATTCTGTTTACACTAAAATAGCAGCATTTTCTTTAGCAACAGATGTGTAAATAGTAGTTAGGTGGCAGATATTTATCTCAAATTTTTATACAAAGAACCCACATTTGTTCAATACAAAAGGCACCAATTCAAACCTCTGTAAGAATATCACAGCCCTTTTAAGTTGATGTTAAATACACGGAGTGCCTTTGTTACAATCTACCTCACTACCGGGGTAGGTTGTAACACATGCTGGGGTAAGTTGTAACAGTTAGACAAAAGAAGCAAAAACAGCAGCCTCCTCATAAAGTTTGCTTCAAAAACAGGTTTATTGAAACAATCTAAGAACAATACAAAACAATGTCACACTTTCAATGAATGACCACATCTCCAATCCACTTTCTGTTCGATGCAGGAGTGTGTGTGTGTGTGTGTGTGTGTGTGTAAATTAGACTGCTAGAACAAACCTCCCTAACAGTATTTATGCTTACTGAACACTCAACCCCAGTGTACCGAGGTAAAGAATATGTAGATCTAACAAAAAACTGTGTAAATTTGTGTGTGAGATTGTATCTATGTATGAATGTTCTTAGTCAGATTCACAATGGTGTCAAACCAATGTTTTTAACCCTAGAGTGCAGGCTTGGTGGATCCAGAAACTGCATAGGGCACATTTTACCGACACACCCTTTGGCTTTGAGCTGCCAAAAAATCTCCATATAGACAACATGAAAGTGCTCAGTTCTATGTAAGGGAATGCTAAATTGTGTTACAACTTACCCCACCCCTGTCATCCAATGTTTAGTTAGCTGTATTAGCATAACGGTTTGAAATTAGCAGTTTAAAAATGCATCACATTTTGCCTGAGAATCTACAATTTATTCTAATGTAAGTTATATGATTTAATCTGCAATGGTTTAAGTACTAAGCAAAATATAGTTTTGGTCAAAAAAATCGGATTCTTACACCAAAATCAGTTTTTTCTTTATAAAATCTGCATATATCTATTTACAGCCTTGACAACCATTCATATAAGATCAGGGAGGAAGTGGGTAAATAATGAAATTATCATAGGACTCCTAGCTTATCCCTGATAGGTGGAAATGGTGCTGTTATAACTCTCCCCATGTTACAACCATACCCGGTCTCCCCTAAATACACTCCATTTCTTTTAGAGCTGCTTGACAGCAGAATTAAATTCTGTTTGCATAATTGAAATATAGTATATAAATAAAATATATTAATATTACTGCAATATTAATATTACTATTTAATATCTTTGAAACAATGTATAAAGCGCTATAGAGATAAATGCGACGTCTTTGACTTGACCGGAAAAGTGCCGTAGAGATTAAAGTACAATTTATATCCTAATAATGATATTGTTTTTCGATGCACAGTGATAGTTTGTAGTTTACATGTATACATTTATAATTACTATTCCCCGCCTCCAGTTCACTCACGCGTTTGAAGATGAAACGTCACATGTAGCGCGTTGCGTTCTGGGAAACAGTATCCCATGCAGTGTCTTCAGATGCATGCTTCGAATTTCAGCAAATGTAGCAGGTAATCTGGGCATTCCATGCATACAGAAAATTCACATACTATTCACAGTATTCACACAGCCTACTGCAATATAGTATAAATATAAAATATAAATATAAACATTATTATTTAAAATGTATAATTAAAAAAGTTAATTTCTGAGAAAAAATGAATAAGGTCGTGTGGCAAAAATATATTTGCTCCTGTTTGATACTGTGACTTGACTTGATCCTTATCAGGACTCGACTTGACTTGCTTGAGGTGAATCACTGACTTGACTTGACTTGACTTGCTTGATTAGTTTGTACTGTGACTTGAGACTTGCTTGAGACTTGATGGTAGGGACTTGAGACTTGCTTGAGACTTGAACATGTGTGACTTGCCCCCACCTCTGCTATGCGCAGCATACATACAGAAATAGTAAGAGTAGTATGATAGTATGGCATTTCGAACACAGCCCCGGTTTACATGCGACTGTAAGTGTGGGCGTGGCTGTGACGTCATTGCCTGTGCTGCTGGCAATAAAAGGATTGGCTCAGAATCGGCAAGACATGAGACTGACCGGCTGGTCACCGATCCGGGCCAGTAATGCGAAAAATCGGCCGATTCAGATCACTGGCCGGTCAATCGGTGCATCTCTAGCAACGAGTGTTTGCAGATGTGATGCACTGATAAATTAGTGTGGCATTTTGATTGGTTGTGTTTGAAAAAGGAATTTGAGATACTTCCTGGTAGATTTTTGTGTGTTACATAGAGAATTGTGTGTTGTGTTATGCAAAAAGTGTTTTATGAAATTGCAAACTGAGTCAAAGGCCAAGAACTAGTGTATGGTTTTGCAGATTTGGTGGGTGGTTCTGGTGTTTGAGGTTTGAGGTCAGGTTTCAGAAATTGTACGACAAGTAAAGATTTTGTGAGAAAGCAGTTGAAAAAAACTGTAAACAACATATTAATTGTTCAGCTGATAAAATGTCTTTATGAAAAAAAAAGAAAAAAAATGACATGATCTAGTACCTTTATACAGTGCATGCCATTGTATACAATTATAATGACTGTAAGTCTATCAATCACAGGCTTGTTTTCATCTGTGTTAAATTCAATATGGCGTCTAACCTGATTAAGGTCTATATTCCCTTATCAAACAACTACAGACATAAATACACTCTTTCCTAAACATAATTATTTGATGAGCTGTTTGTTGTAGTGTGTAAATAGGTTTTTTTTTTTTGTTGTTTGTTTTTTTTTACCTTGACAGGGCGTACGGTTGAGTCTGAAACACCAGTACATCTGCACAGTGATTCTGAGAGGGAGACCTGAGAACTGCAACCTACAGAGGAAAAAAACAATATAAGTACAAATATTGTTCTCAGTTACCAGATCAAGTTCATCTGCTTTGACTGTGACTCATCAAACAAAGGTTAAACCAATCCATGACCTTGGATATATACCAGCTAATTAAGGAGTTAATGCTCACTAGTAAACTCATGTGGTACTGTATGTTCAATGCTCTTAGCCCTGCTTAATCTGCATGCATTTATTTTTGCAGTGAACATGGATGTACTGCTCAGAGGCCAAGGATTATGGTTCAAACTAACAGAGCCCATATATCTTTTAAAGTAGAATCAGAGTCTCTGAATATTTCAGCGATGAATATGTAAATATATTTATGAATCTGCAGTACATCACAAATACAAGCCTTTTATTGTAGATTAAGCTGTACATACCGAATCCATTACAAAGAGGTAAGTCTGGCTTCCTCCAAAAATGACTACATCACCGTCTCTCCCCTTATCAGCAGAATGCCATAACCTGAGGGAGGAAATAGATACAACTCACTGATGCAAGCCTAATCTATATCACCATCATCCTACGATTGTACCATTATTTTGATGCAGGTAAGTTGAATAAAATATAGTCTCTGCTTTCTAATTGTGTTGCTACTAACTGATATTATTTCATTATTTATTTGTATTTCATTATTGCCTGCCTGATGCACCCAAGTCATCAGCCAGTAGATTTGACCAGTAGATTTTAAAAAGTAAATTATTTTACCGTAACTAAAAATGTACATAAATACATCAGCCTACCCACCTAATATTGCCAAATGTGAGAAAACAACCAAATTATATATATACACA
>JAFVLL020040284.1:0-12766 GCA_021397915.2 Tor tambroides | reverse complement strand
TCAATTAATCATATCAAATCAACCCTAATTTTAATATTTGAATTCCCTACAGCTAAAATTTCATAATAAAAGCTTGACCAGAGCTAAAATTCCTTAATATTTGTTACAGATGTGACGTCTCCATTCCCTCCTTCAGGGGACGAGGGTTACATACGTAACCGAGACGTTTTCCTTGATGTTTTAAAAAGAACTGTTAGTACTGTAAAAATATGCTTTGACTTTAAAAACCCCAAAAACCCCAAAACAGTCCATTCTTAACTTTTTTTGACCCACTTAGTCACATTAAGGTGATTAAAGAGATACATGATTAATACCATTATTCCTAATACCAGAAGTAATTATAACAAAACGTTAAAAAAAAAAAAAAATAGTGGCTGAAGTTTTGCCATGTTTTGGTTTGTAAACCTGTCACATCGTCACATTTAAAACTGTATTAAACTCGACAAACTGACAGCTCATGAGTAAATGAAACCCTCAACCTTCCCCAGTTCCACCTGTATAGATCTGCTACAAGTTATTATTTATGCTACTTGTGCAGCAGCAGTATGTCTTAAATACTCACATCACCGTATCGGTGTATGTATTGGCAGTAGCAAGTTCCTGTACTTGCTTTGCAGCAGTAGCAATAATCTACAACAACAGCAATACTCAACACTAGCAGCAATTCAGCAGCAGTGTAGCAGATCTATTTCACCAAGACCAAATACATTAACATTGTCATATCCATTACCATGCTAAAATCTTCCGAGAGTTGTCATGATAGAAATACAATTATAACGCCTCAAAAAATGTTTTTTTTTTCTCAAAAAACTTAACTAACATTTATTAAGTTGACCTTATGATGATATTACCTCTTTAAATTAAGCTATATACACAGGCAGCTCCATCGTTTGGAAAAGAGGAAAAACGTGTTTGAAAGAAGTTCACCAGTTTACCTCACCAGACTATGAACTTGTTCCCTGGGGATAAGCTTCACTCCAACCATAAAACCCAATCCTCCTCCTCCTCCTCCTCCTCTTCCTGCTCTTTCCCCCTCTTCCCTCCTCCATCCATGTCCAGTATCTGGAGGGGATGGAGGGCCTTGCAGAGCCCCTGACAAACCTGAGCCAGTGAAGCAGGAACCTGTCAGGGCTATTTTTACTGCCGGTG
The DNA here is from genome assembly GCA_021397915.2 of Tor tambroides. Lineage (NCBI taxonomy): Eukaryota > Metazoa > Chordata > Actinopteri > Cypriniformes > Cyprinidae > Tor > Tor tambroides. The sequence continues at coordinate 11,617 of JAFVLL020040284.1, read as the reverse complement.
CCCCTGGGGCTTCACTAAGCTCTTCTGTGCACTCTGTCTCTCATCTCTCCCTGACTCTCTGCTCATTGTTGATCGTTTCTGAGACCAGTTTGACTCTAATTTTAATACACCTAAGGATGTTGCACGTTCATTGTTTCTGCATGACAGTATTATAAATTTAAATGCAATTTGATGTATTCTATGACATTAATGTTCAAGCGTGCATGTATATGCTGAAATAATTAGAGGATTTTTTCTTTTTCTTTTGCTGTACACTTTAAAAATGGCTTTTAGTATGTTCTACCAGAAACTTGGTATCTCCCTAACTAATTGTACTATTGCTATGGGCTTATCTTTGATGTTTTTTATTTTAGTTTTAGATTTGAAACATATTCTATCCTCCTTAACCATCCTGGTAACCATGATTAATAAATACATGAAGTATTTATTTCTTTTTCAAGTAAGAGTGGCTTCTCTTCATATACTGAAGTGTATAATTATTCTATATATTATAATTGCACTTTCTTCAGATAACCTCTTGGCTCCACTGACAGCAGTATGCTAGACAAAACAATGTCTCAAGTGCCACATTACTTGATTACCTGGGCTAATCTGATTAAGTCAGTTAATCATAAAGTTTTTATCTCACAACTTAGCAGTTGTTCACATCTCAAGAGCAAATAAAAGTACGTGTTCTGAAACATTTTGAAGAAGCATGAACAGCTTAACACATTTTGGTTTAGGCAGAACTAATCCTTGAAGCTCATAATAAAACCCAAAATCATTTATGAACCTTCAATCCTTGCAAGGTCTTTCTATCATTTTTTTCACCTTGGTTTGCACTGGTTGTAACTATGTTCCTGGAGTTGATGAGCAGCTTTGCAGTTAGTTTGTCAGGCAGAAATTTCCATGACATTGATGCTATAGCTCAGAGGCTTGAGCTTGGATGGGAAGGAGAGCTCACTGACAGCTATGCTCAGAGGACAATCCGGTAACTACTTTTCTACACCTACTAAAAGTTCCTCTCCAAGGGTTAAAACATTGTTTCCATCTGCTCACAAAGCTGTGCAAGAGGGGTTCCCTCACCTTGTTATAACAACGCCTGATTCCAAAGGCACTTCTAGAAGTTGAATGCTAGGAGAATTGACGTGTGTCGTGTAAGTACTGGTTGCTTTCCACAGGTAATGGGTTTATATAGAGAAACAATATTGGCCCTATACTCTTGTGGTGACACTTCTGTCAAAGTTTGATCTGAATATCATGCAACATTATATTTCATAACAGTGCAGCAGCTGGATTGTTTTTCTCTTTCATTATAGTAGTTGTAGAATCTGAAAATCTGTAAACATGTATATTGATATATAGGTAAATGAACAGATGCAAGTATTCTGAATGACTGAAAGACAGCTAAATTGAAAATATGTCATGATTACCTGCAATTGACACTCCAATGCAGAGTGATTCACATGTTTGTAGAATGAAGAGAAGATGAAAGAAAACATTATTCAAGATATTTAGAAGCTGAAGGATTGTAAACCCTGGGCTGTGGAAATGTAAAAAAATGAATACTTAAATATTGTAGTAAAGTTAGCCATGTAATATTGCCTGGTTGTGGACTGACGAAGTGATTGATGGTTTCACCAAACAGTTGAATTATTATTATTATTATTATTTTTTAGTTTTAAAAGAGGTTTCAATGCTGCCTGTTTACATGTGGCAAATGTTAAAAAAATAAGTCAGTAATATTTTTAAAATGCATTTTGTAAGAAGCCTATTATGCGTACTATAAGGCTTTATGATCAAATATACAGTAAAAACAATAATATTGTGAAATATTATTACAATGTAAAATAACAGTTTTCTTTTTTAAATTTTTTTTAAAATGCAATTTATTCCTGTGATAGCAAAACTGAATTTTCACCAGTCATTACTCTCTATACTCTCCATATATATATACTCTCTCATACAGCATAGTCCAAGCAAGTTGTAATGCATCTGCAACATGAATTTTTATATGCTTGAAACGTGTGCTTGTTCTATTTCTGAAAAAAGATACTCTTGGTCTGATATTTTGTTGTATAATGCCATGACATTCATGCATTTTCAAGTGTGGCTAAAGTGTTCCGATACTTTTTGAGGCCACTGTACATCCCAGTAGTGGCATTCCAAAAAGGGTGCTTTCCATCTCTCTGGAAAACTTGGAAAAATTTGCACTGCTGTACAACTGTGATTTGCTGTGCACACATTTTGCCTGTTCACTGCAATATTGTATACATTTTGTTTAGGTGCTGAAGAGATTAAAATAAATGAAATAATGGTTTTAAGGAAAGAGTGAGCCAATCTGTTGCTAAAAACAGAAATTCCCATTGCCAAGCGGATAGATAGGAGAATTGGATTATTAACTGCAGAAAGATGCAGTAGAATGAGGACAGAGGATCTTGAAGCAGCTTTCACCAGCCACAAGGCTTCAGACACGGACAGAAAGATGGTATATGTTGAATTTGTTCTTTTGAAGCCTGATTGATTGGTCAAGCAGGCTGTTCTTTGAGAGGAAAGAAGAGACCTGATTGATATTCTGTTGTGAATTTTTTTGAGAGAGACCAGTCTGTAATTTTCCACTAGTAAAGGGTATAGACTTTTTTTAAGAGTGGAGTTTCCCAAGCCTGCTTGAATATGGTGGGGAAAGTGCCATTGACGAGTGATGTGTTGATGTGTGTGTGGGAGCTTGGAGAAAATGGGAGGGAATAGGGTCAAGGGGAGGAGTGGTTGACTGTTTAGAGAAAAGTTTAGAAACGTCAGCCTCTGTGAGAAAAAAGAGAGCAAACATTTGTGTGTGGGTGTCAGGTGGTTGTGAGTTTGTGGTGGTGTGAATTGACTCCTGAAGGTTGTTATCTTGTTTGTGAAAAAATGGCAAAGTCATAAGCCATTAGGAGGTGGAAAAAGAGAGAGGTGAATGTCTTGAGCAGTTTTTGAGTGTCTGAAGTGCTGTTGATCTTGTAGTGATAGTATAATGCTTTGGCAGTCGAAAAAGAGCAGTGACTGATACCTGCACAGGTCAGCAGTATTTTTCGATTTGAGCCAGTTTTTCTCAGTTACCCCAGTGTTACTGAAGAACATCAGGTGGTCATGAGTTAGAGAACATTGCACTTGCTGGACTGGAGAGAAGACTGATGTTGTCTTTAAAGGAAAGGATGTGGGATAGTGGAGAGAGCATTGCTCTGCTCTCTGGTTGAATACAGGACTCGGTTGGATACAAAGGATATTAAAAGCAGTCTGTCTACCAGTCACAGAAATCAAGTTAACTTTGTGTCTAGCTCACTGACAAATCTGAAGTCTGACTGAAAATTAGAGAGGTGTAGATGAGAAAGTACATAGATATAAATATGGGCATATTTATATTGTTTTTTTGTTGTTGTTGTTTGTTTGTTTTGTTTTTTAGAGCTTGACAGTGTGAATCACTCTCTACATAAACAACTAACATATTAATATATTAAATTCTTATGTGTTTTACAGACAAACTTATGAGGGTGAGGGAAATGAGTGCACTGTTAACATTTCAACTCACTATGAAGTATTTCCACTAAAATAAAAGTCATGGTACTGTTTTCAATTAACCTTACAACCAAGAACAGCATGATCTTACTCATTTTATTAGCTGTGCCAACTTTAATAATTTTTTTTTAAATTATTATTTGGTTTTTATTAGTAATAATATCTGTCCTATGTAGGATATCAGAGACCGAATCAGACAAATTTAAGATGCATCAGAACATTGAAACCTGAGGAGCTGGAATTCAGAGAGGCCCAAGGAAACAGGACAACGTCATAAATCTGTCCAGATCCTAGCTGCAACTAGTCTGAAGCAAGCAAACTAACCAACTCTTTCACAAAACAGCTTGCAACGTTGAGACAAAAGAACACTTATTAATAAGTCCAACACAGGAAGGAGATCTTCAAATTTGGGGCAAGTAATCAAGACTTATGTTCAGGGAGATGGCCATCACATGGGTTCCATGATATAAAATCACGAGCTACAGACTCTCTTGGGTGGGTCTCTCCCCACACAAGACAAAGACTGAGACTGAAAATTCCTTAAGAGACCTTTTAAACTTTCTCTGGTCTTTGCAGAACAAGCCTCTTATCCTCCATAGAAATACACAGAGACTTTCTCTCCCATATGTACCCGAAATCATCTTAAAAAACTTATTAGCAGCTAATAAGTCTTTTATGCATAACTCCGTATCATGTATGTAACCCACACAATTAACTATCATATTTTGATCACATATTATGTATGTCTTTTTAATAATTATTGAATAGCTGAAGGATTCATATTCATGTTTGGTATGTATGAGTTTGAAAAATCATGCTTTAAATGTTTCTTCCAATTAATTCTTTGTAAAATGTATCATATTCTGGTTATGGAAATCACATCCAAAGGTATGCTTTGTAAGAGCTTGTAAAGTTCGGACATGTGACTGACCAGATAACATAACATGATTTACGATTGGGGGCAGAAACAGAGCATCACCCCAAGCTAAGATAATTTTTAATTGGTCAAGACGTCCAGATGGGACGGTCTGAAAGCCGAATTTAAAAACTCAGGACACCATCAAACACTCTCTCTTAGCTTTCTTCAACTCTTCTCTTCAACTCCCTTCTCCTTGCCACCGCGTTTTGACGCTGCTCTTTGAGCGTGCTCTGGCCCACGTGCCAGCTGCTACCACAATGAGAAGAAAACCCACCTAGTCTCGTTACATCTTTTATTCTTTTACTTTGTAATTTCTTTTCTTTCCGTTGAGAGTTTACGTGTGCTAAGTTAAGTTTGCCAACGCCGTGTCTCCGAGTCCGACTCGAGTGCCTCAGTCTAAACTTCAACCAGCCCACAACTCCGCAACAATCAGCTTTCAAGAGCCAACGCCTAAGACGCCACTTCAAAAGACTATTATGAACTTCCAGCCAATCAGCAGCAACCTGGGGAAACCTCCTTTCTGCAAGGACAAAGACAAAGGGAATCCCAGAGTGCAAAGCAAGCAAGCAACCTCCAGACTTTTGCTGCATCGGTGCATGTTTAATACAAATTTTAACCTCATTGAGAAACCTCCATGAGGGTTAAATAGTGATTGTTGATGGTTGTTGTTTAGGTCTAGGCACAATGCATCGTATTGCTGTAAACTTGGGATATCACATTTTCCTACTCTAACTCATCCTTTCCTTACTTTCTCTCTTTCTGCAACGTGGTGAATGTAGCGAATGCTTGTGTTCATGTGATAGATTAGTTTACATGTCTGAGATTTATATAAATAAAATTTTATTTATATTGAAAAGAGAAGTATCTTGTGTTTGTGCTCTACAAGTTAATGTCTTAATCTGTCGATCTTGTTACTGCCATTAAATAGTGTTTTCACCTCATATTTTGGATTTTAATATCCAGTGCAGAGTTGATTGTTATACGGCTCCTTCAGTGAATCGCTGCCGCCTCAGTGATCAGCCGTGAAACAGTGATTCTGTCCAAATTCCCTATAAAATCACAAATGATTCCCTTTGAGCTAAATTAAACTATTTCATTTAAATTAAATATTACGTATTTTACGTTACACCTACTTCCTCATTATTACCCCTTATTATTCCATAGTAGGACATTTTCCTTAAGTCAGAGTAAATGGCTTGATGCGGATTTACATGCAGACTTCTTCTTATTAGCCTAAGCAGCTCTCAGTATTTTTCTATTAAAAAGGTACTTTTACGAATGTATTAAGTTGTAGAACAAAAATTAAAACCATTAGTAATATAATGCTAAGGTAACCTTATTGTACTGTATTTTTTTTTCTTCCAAGAACCTAATAAAACATTTAGTTCAGCAGCAGACAGATTCAAATTATAGGAGACACAGGTTTTATGTCTGCACATACTGTATACATCAAGTTCTTTTTAAAATCTTTTTTTAAAATCTTTTTACAAAACAGAATGCACTAGCATAATTTTTTAGACCTATAATCAGTTCACATTGACATGAACTCAAATATATTATAATTTAAAGTATGTGTAATTCATTTCTGATTTATAGAGCTTTTGATTGACAGACTATAGCAAATGTAATATTCATTCACACATAAAATACCCAGATTGTGGAAACAACTCCATTAAAGGTGTGAAAGCAACTGTTTCTCATTTTGCTAACACTCTGAGCTTGTGATATCCTGCCATGAGAATGGAAAAGATCCCAAATACTCACACCATTTCCATTACTTTGTCAGACTGTCAGGCTGTAACCACAAAAGTTGCACTGACTCTTGGGTTCAGGTGACCTTGCTCCCTTAGCAGTCTAAATAAACCTCTGATCAATACTGTGGCCTCTCTCTCACCTTGATCAATAACTATAAAGACCGGAGTGAAATGAGGCTGTAATAAATCCACTAACACATTTCCTTTTTTTTTTTTTTTTTTTTTTTTTTTAAGTGGCTGATAGATGGTTTTAGGTTCTGAGAAAAAGGGGTGAGTTTGTAGTTAAGCACACCCATGTTTTAGACAAGGGACATGAAATGTAATAAGTTTTCAAAGCAACAGGTCTTTAAAGCTTTAAGAAGATTCTAGATTTTTTGAATCTTGATTATTGCTACCAGATTTCAACACCATCAAATGACTGAGCCTACATCAGTAATTTGTAGTTTATGTTAAGGCTTAGATACACTCTTAAAAATAAAAGTTCTTTATTGGCATCAATGGTTCCACAAAGAACCTTTACCATCCATGGAACCTTTACATTCCACAAAAGGTTCTGTACAGCGGAAAAAGGTTCTTTCGATTATTAAAATGTTCTTCAAAAATGGTTCTTTTAAGAACTGTTCACTGAAAGGTACTTTGGGGAACCAAAACTGGTTATTCTATGGCATCGCTGTGAAAACCCCCTTTTGGAACCTTTGTTTTTAAGAGTGTATGTCATATTGTTTTTTTTGTACATCAACCACCCATTGAACATATTACAAATTAACCTCACACTGTGTTTGATTTTTTAAATTACTATTCTCCCTTCCCTTTTAATTGCAACTGGTGCCATAACAATATAATTGAGTGAACCTTTGTTTTAGCAAACAATTTAATTTTAGAGGCAATGACATTGACATATTCCCCCAATAGCTTAAAAAGTAAAGAAAACATGTTTTTTTTTTTCTTTTACATAATACATGATTAGTATGCAGTGAAAACGAATGAAGTGAAAAGATATTATGACATTTTATTATTTCTTGACAAAAGTAAAGCACTTGCATTCGTGTTTGATGCACCAGTATGTGTCAGTCAGAGAGTTTTCAAAGATGTAATCTTTATTGATTTAATATTCTGGTGTTATTTTAATGGTCATTGACCCTCTTTGTGGTTTTAAAAGCATGTACATGTTTTGTTTTGGTTTTGTTCTCCTTGTTTGACCTTTGTCTTTATTTTTCCATCACTAGTTTTGTTACCTCACTTACTCATTGATTTGATTAGTGTCTGCACCTGTTTGACTGGTTTGTTTCTGTGTATTTAAGTCCTGTGTTTTCTTCTATTCATGGTCAGTTCTTGTTGTGTTTAACCCGGCTGTTCTCTTCCTGTTTCCAGTTTTGGAGTTTGTGTAAATAAAATTAATACATTTAAATTAATTTGTTGTGCTTAGATCCAATCTCTCAACTTTATTTGCAACCAAGCTGTGACAGAATGTTTATTTACTGTAATTTTTCCCTTAAGTGGTGTTGAAAGAAGAACTGTAATACATTGTAAACAATTATAAATAAATCAGAAAGATAATATTTAGTGGACAATGCATCACTCTGTGGGTCAGTCATTCATTCATTCATTCATTCATTCATTCATATAATTATTATTTCTAATTGTTAATAAGTCAGAAAATATAAAGTGGACAATGTGTCATGTTCATTTTAGTCATTCAGCCAACCGTTATTATTAACATTTGTTCAAAATCTTAAAAGTGAATCTTTCTAATTTTTCCCCAGTCCTTAGTTATTAATCTAATGCAGGTAAAAGCAGCAACATAAAATGGCAGCCTGTCAGCACCTCTTACTGAAGCAGGCCATGCAATAAATGTTGCCCTGATTTAAATATATAAATAAAGGGGTCACAGAGCTCATCCGAGCAGGTGTCTGCCATGCAGGTGGAGCCTGCAGCAAGATGAATCACTCTGACAAAGTCACCTTTCCCCATCGCACCTGACCCAGAAGTGGGGCAAGAGGAGGAGAAGATAGATGTTAAATGGTTAACACGCTCAAACAGTCCAAACCTCATTTTCACCTGTGTGTTTAACCACCCTGGTCTCTTGCCACAGTCAAGTTCCAAAATTGAAAAGATGACCTAATTTTAATGAAGCCAATCCAGAATTTTCTTTCATCAGAAATAAAGCCCTCCCAATAATGACATTATGAAATGAGTTCAGTGGTTCTTGTAATAATCAATAATAAAAGAGTACAACAGATTCACTTATAATTTAGAATGAAGATGCCAAATATATTCTTCAGGATGAAAATAACCCTTTTTATAATACAGACTGTTTTTCTCCCTCTAACTTGTCTTTACATTATTAATGGCTTGTCTTTAACATTTCAACTGGTTAGGGTATGGCTGTGGGGTGAGGTAGTAACTTTTGGTCTTAAAAGCAGCACTCTGTTACTCTACCTCAAGCCATTTTTAAACATTTGTTGGCTTCTCATCACTGCAGCTGAAAGAGGCTTCAGCACACTAAGAATACCATCTATTATTATATAGTGTTCATGTATCTTGCACAAAGAAAAGTAAAACTTTGTGTTAGAACAGGATTTAAAGTTTGAAACTGCCATTAGTGTTATACATTATCTTTACATTTCAAGGCCGGAGCACAAACTATAATGAATGTTAATTAAACAATTAAATTTATAGTTCATATAAAAATGAAAGTTCTGTTATCAATTACTCACCCTCATGTTGCACGCGCACACACACACACACACACACACATATTTGGGTGATATCAAGAAAGTCCTTTTGGGATTAAAAAAAAAATCACTCTGTTAAGATTATTATTCTATTGTGTATGGCCCTGCATTTCTACAACAGTTCAGTAAGATAACATTGAGTACCTTTTTAGACACAGTAGTTTTTTATTCTACTTTTGCTCGACGAACCAAAATAGTTTCAAATGAGGCCACAGCAGAATTATCCATTGGTGTCTGAGCAACACGCAGTAGTGGAATTTTCTGTATCAATCAGTATTTTTGAATGAAATGGTTGAATGATTCAGAGACTCACCTGCAGAAAGAGTGACTAAAATATTCCCACCACTAATACACTGACAGTCTGTGTCATGGTCCAGTGCTGTGTGACCATATATCAGTGCTCTTGGAGCACTGCTCAGCCTATCAAATTAAAAGGACCAGAAGTAACTGTTGTGTATTACAGGCATCTAAGAGATACATTTTTGTAGTGCATATGTGGTGCCATTTACGAAAATATTGGCTTATTTCATTAAATTTTTGTTTATAAAGTTAAGTTTAGGGTATTGTTACAGTTAGAAACAAAAAAAAAACAAAAAGCAAAAAAAAAAAAAAAACACCATTTGTATCTGCAGACATCTCTCTCTCACAAATCAGCTTTATTGGCATGTGAAATTATACATTGTATTGCCAAAGCATTCATATGTGCATGAAAAACAAAGAAGAAAAAATGAACAAAGAGAATGGATGAATAATGTATGATGAACAGGTGTATAAAAACAGATCAAAAAGTACAGAATATGTATTATGTGAGATGTATGTGCTTGCATATGAGTGTACAAAAGTTTGAGTTCATGTGTCTTTCTCTCTCTCTCTCTCTCTCTCTCTCTCTCTCTCACTCACACACACACACACACACACACTTACTATATTAGGACATTCCATAGTCTTCTATTTTTTTATATACAGCTAGTTAAAATAAATACTTTAACCTAAACCTAACCCTAACAGAATACTTTCTGTATTTTTACAACTAAAAATAAATTAATTTACTTTATTTTTACAAATGAGGACGTTTGCAAAAGAAGTCCAGAGTATTTAACTTCCTTCTTTTCTAAGCCCCTCATCTGTCATTTTCTTCATGTCTTTTTTTCATCATTTGTTCTCCATATTCTTTCATTAGTTTGAGGCAATTTCCATTCAATATATAACCATCATTAATGTTACCAGTGTGACATGTTTTCCTCTGTTGACCATGCCAGCAGACGTTGCCTGAGGGGATTTTTTTTTTCCACATAGTGGTTTGTTTGTTTATTTGTTTTCCTTCTTTTAATTCCTCCCCATTTCAAAGTCATTTTCTTTTGAATTTCATTATCTCACTTGTGCTCAAAATGTTAAAATATGCATGTAGACGCCTGGATCCCATTGTTTGCAGTTCAGAGCCACCGCAATTTATACAAGGACATTTCTCATCAACCTTCTGGGTGCTTCATACTGTATGCAGAGCCATTTTGTGATGCAGGTTCAGAGAGGTCCAGTATATTTCTCTTGACTGAAGAGATTGTAGTAGCATATGTGGAAATGCATATGATGCAAAACCTCTAACACCTTGGATCTCATTTGCCTAAAGGCTGAACACAAACCAATCCCTAACACTGGCAGAGTAAGCAAAATTTTCAAATCTAAACAGAACCTGAGAATGGAAATGCTAGAATACAGCAAAAAGTTGGCACAGATTTTTGATTATCTTTGCAGTGTACATAAACCACACATACTCAACTCAATAATTGAACATTAAATAAGATATGGTGTACTAAGGAAATATACATTGTCAAAGAAAATACTGCTATCTGCTTTTTCTTAACGTGAACAGAAAATCATCAGACCACCTGCAGAATGACTGACCGTCTTATCCAGGTTATTTATGGTAGTACTTTAGGGCAAGTCATTTACTCAAGAGTGATAAGAATTTCCCACCCACCTTCAGGGATCAAACAGAATGTACTTGCAGGGGCACAGAGTCATCAATCCCCTGCTATTGATAACACAGACATTGCCGGACATCGCTCTCTCCCTCTCTCGTAAACACCTAAATAATTTAAATCCAGACCACTTTATTTCCACTAAATCACAAAGCACTGTTGGATTCCACTGCTAACCTGCACACTGGACACTTGGCACTAAAAGAAATACAAACCTCCCTCCTTCTCTCTCAAATAGTGCAAATAGTGCTGGTAGCCAAATACAGAATTGGCAAGGCACTTAATCCCAAATTGGACTAAGGTTACTGTAGCAATTAATGTTTCCTAAAGTGCTTGAATGAAAATAATCTTCAATGTAATTACTCGCCAGTCAATAACATAAGATTTTCTTATCCTCTCCATTTTACATAATACCACATTGTGAAGATCTTTAGTTTTTCTCGTACACAACTTTCATGTGTTAAATATGAAACGTTCCAAACGTTGGTTGGGAAGGAGCCTAATCATTCAGACCTGGCAATCCTTATTATGAGCAGCACTCATTGTGCGGTCCCAGCAACAATTCTTCCGGCATCCCTCCACCTCACCATTCCCTCCTCTATTTCTGTGTAGCGAATTTGCTTAAAAGGGAATTGTATATAAATAATTACAATTAATTATGATTAATTACAATTATTTATATCGGCTGACAGTAATAAC
>JAFVLL020040282.1:0-46274 GCA_021397915.2 Tor tambroides | reverse complement strand
ATGTTTTGACAGAGACCTCAACTGAGATGAAAGGGTATGCTGAAAGATAGCTTTCTCCAAGTATTATAGATCTCCTTGGTTCTTTATTTACCCACAGGACACACCAACATAACCCTCCAGAATATGAACCAGCAAAATAACGCATAACAGCCATATAACATCACCTAGAGCATGTTCGTCTACAGGTTCATCGGCTCATGTCTACTCATGTTAAACTTCCACCGCTGCATGTGGTCTCACTGCTGAAATTTACAAGACGGTGTAGGACTATGTCAGATATCTTCAACACTGTGGTCGTACATAACAATAATAAAGTAAAAGATGATGCCTGGCAGACAGTCCCAGTGCCTGTACTCATTGACACAAACATCTTCATATCTTAATATCCATGCAGGAGGAGATAGCACTCCTATAAAGTTGAGTGAGATTATACTTGGCCCCTCCTGCATACTGAGTGATGTTATCTGCAGTGAAGTGACACCGCTGCTTTGCTTTATTTACCAGAAGGTTGCGATGGTCAAAATATGAAGCGCACAAGGCAAGGCTTTTTACTCATATTAAACTAATGATAGTCTCTGAATGTCTTTGTCATAAATCACTGTGGCAGAGTAAACATTAGCACAGACTCCCTCATTTGCAATGTGAATGTATTCACGTATTTATCCTGACATGTTTTATGATCGCACCAAAGCTCCCCCCAACAGACACCCACCCAACCACCCACCTATCTCCCTGAATGGCAATAAATAATGAAACACGAGTGAGGAATCCATAGACGCAGAAGAGTGAAGTGAGTGTGCGTGGAAAATCAAAGTGTGAGTGTGTGAGAAAGCATAAAAGAAGCATTAAAGAAGAAGAAGAGGAGGCTTCGTTCGTTATTTATTGATAATCACATACGCATTTGCATCTATTCAAATAGAGCGCATCTCCCCATGTATGATGCCACTGGTTGTAGTGTATTGTAATGTATTTATTTCGATCGCTACTGTAGACCTAAGTATTTAGATCCGAACAAGGAAGTTTTGTCATCGTACTTCTATAATCATGTGATTTCAAGTTTTCCTTTGTCTTTGGAGTGTTACAAGCTGTTCATACATATATAAGATCCATAAAGTTGCAAAGACTAAAGTCTCAAACCCAAAGAGCTATTCTTATAAAAGACTCTTCCATGCCTTCCTAAAATGCCTTATTTAAACACACCCCCACATATCTACGTCACTGTGTTGGCAGATTTGAACAACATCGCCCAAATGTTTACGCAAAGAAAGAAGGCATAACTTTTATTCTCGTTGTATTGTTGCTGCCGCCATGTTATGGAGACGCTGTGTGTTTCCAAATATGGTAAGGGGCGTAACATTTCCATCACGTGCTGGAGGTATTCGGCCAATCACAACGCACTGGATAGCTGACCAATCAGAGCACACCGCTCTTTTCAGAACGATGAGCTTTGTAAAAAATCGACGCATTTCAGAAAGGTGGGGCAGAGAAGAGCAACAATAATGTACGGTACTGTATGTGGAAAATAATGTGTTTTTCAACCTTAAACTGCGTAAACACATGGCATTACGCCAAATACACAAAATAATGTTATTTTTAGCATTGTCATATGACTGCTTTAATATTTGTAATATACAAATAAAGGCTGTCTGTCTGTGCTGTCAAAAACACTATTCATTTCTCTACATGACAACTGGTTTCTGTGGGTCAGCGGTACTGTCAACTTCAAGATAAAGGATCAATAAACACCGTTGTCATTTAGAAATAAAAACATGTGTGTGTTTGAATCGAGACTGTGATCTTTTAACGATTATTCGTGTCAAGATGCTAAACACAGAACAGCCACTGTTTCAATGTCAAGACATTCCTCCCATCATGAAATACTGTAGAGCTCCCTGTGTATGTTTAGGTTTGGAGATGAAAGGATCTCCCAAACAATGCCTAGATCTTGTGTCCAATCAAAAAAACTAGCCTTGTTTTCTAAAAGATAAATGGATAAATAGATCAATCCACTGCTTGGACAGGATTGAAACTACTCTGAGCAGTCTTTTCCTACATTCTTTTGATAACGCCACCATACAAACCATAATGATATGTTGCTCTGAAAATGTATCTAGTTTGGTTCGAGGCACATCTTTTTTCTTTCATTTTATATTCTACACTTTTTGTGTAACAAAAGACTGCCGTCCTGTCTGTAAGAAGGCCATTTATACAATAATGTCATTATTCACACAAAGCATCGAGTCTTCTAGTAGAAAGTCTATAAATGTAGGGCTAAGGTGACCACTGACAAAAATGGAAAACATTTTCCCCATGATTTTTCCAGCAATGTTGTCAATAATGACATTGTTTCATCACAGACATGGTGAATAAACATTTTTGCAATTCAGATATCATCCACGTAACTAGCCTTTTTAGTCAGAAATTCTTTCAATGTGAGACTTCAACAACAGTTTTTTTCTACTATTCTTCATATTCTTTGTTTTCAGTCTTTGCATGAATCACACCCAAAGGAAAACTGCATTTGTCTGTGGATCATTTATCCAGGCTGTAAATAGGGAGAGATTAGCTCCTGCGTTTCTGACAGGTGCATTCTATGCTGTGTACTTGCTCTTCATGTAGAGAGCAGAAACAATATCTCAAGTCAGCCAGTCAAAGTGCTGTAACTGTAGAGTAAGCTATAGCTTGCTTAATCAATGGAATATACAGTACATATAAACAGTTCGGAATTGCTGTGAATTATTGCTTCAGTAGTTATTTATGTAATGTATAGTAATGTGGTACTGTAAAGCCACTGCTGCATTTTAATACACAGTATGTATGTATATATATATATATATATATATATATATAGAGAGAGAGAGAGAGAGAGAGAGAGAGAAATTAGAAAGCAATTACTAACCACAGCTGTCTGTTTAGGGCCGATGGGCTGGGGCCAGAGCGGACGACAGATTTTCTTATATTTTTGCCCTTGTTGCTATTTAGCCCGTCTTTAGCACTGAAAGAAAAGTGCTGTCTTGCCTGCGCCTTTGACAGTAATCTGTCATGACATGCTGTATTTTTCTCTGTCTAATGGGTTAAGGTTAGATCCAATACCTTTCCTCTGGAGTGCTTTAATATGTTGGCATATGCATCAGCGACGTATGCAGAAATAAATGCACATACATTTTAAGCCAATCATGCTAGAAAACGTTTGCATACCAAGCACGACGGTGCTGGAAATGGTTCACACTGCTGACTTGCAGGTTTCTGGATGGAGCCACCTGAAGAAGAAGAAAGAAAGAAAGAAAGAAAGAAAGAAAGAAAGAAAGAAAGAAAGAAAGAAAGAAAGAAAAGAAAACCCTGGTAAAGCTATATAACAAATTTAATTAAATTTATTATTAATAAAATTAATTAGCTTCATTTTTTAATCCTACTATATATGTTGGTATAAATTAGTTGTATTTGTTACATTTTTTCTACTGCACACTATATCCCAATTCTAACCCAATAAAAGCTGAACAAATGCAGAAATGTTTAATGTTGTAATGTTTCAAAAATTATTCCATTAAAAGGGCATTTTGTTCCACTTCCAACACCATTTTATTGCAGCAGTAATAATATATGTATGATTGAGCCTCTTCAGGAGCAAAAAAAAAAGGAATAGGCGTATTAAACTACCAAAACATGCACAAACAGACACAAGCACATAAAAGTCTCATCACCTTATTTCACTCTTAGAATTAGCCTGCAAACAGAGGGAGTGATGGGAACGATCACGTTTGAGACACGAGCCTCAGGGGGAAAGGAGAAAAGAGAATGGGAAGCGGGAGGGAGGGAGCGAGAGAAGGAGCAGCCCGCTAAGACATATGGAGTTAATACGCTAGCGCCGGGTAGCTAGAATTATCACCGTCACATAATCCACGTCTGTTTTATTGTGTTCTCTAAAGTCGGCATGCACTTATTAAAAAGCAAGCAAACAGCAGTGCATTATTGCTGTTTTCTTAAGTCTGTCGAACAATATGTCAAAGCACCCTGCGCCACTGTAGCAAGCTAATACACGATCAGTTTAATACACTGGCCGAGCTAATGGTACTATTTTTCTTTTAACTCTGTGCGCTATTGAGCTATTAAGATCCCTGCAAGAAAATGACTTTTGCAAATTGTGCACTATTTTAAGGGGAAATTCACAAGCCAGAATATCTAATGTGTCTCCCTTCGAACACATAAGCGCACCCATTTGTTTTGGCCGGGGAAAGGAGCAATTTAACAAGTGAGCAAGCTATCTGGTGGACTTGGGTCGGTGGTCTGAAATTGATTATATCCCACTGCTTTTCAGCCTGATTAATGTTAGTTTGTATTTTTTCCCCCTTCACACATTTTGGACCATTAACCACTGATTAGGCTAAATATAATAAAAATAATTAAGCAATATTACATGCGAAAGAGTGCTGTTGTCCCGAATAGCCGTTCAGCACCTGCGGTAAGTTAATATTAAGTAATTTGCATTGTAGAGAGAGTATTTCAAGTACCTCTATTTCTTTTTGCTTGCTACTGAAATTACTTCAAATTTCCCTTGCCTGCCTGAGCTACTCACTGTAGTTGTATTTATTAAATGAATCAGTGTTTTTGAACAAATCAGCTGCATAAATGATTCAACGACTCACTTATAAAGACTGTGGGCAATTCTTAATTGAAAGGATGCATCCTAGTAAGGCTGCACACTTTGGCTACTGTGTCATCAAGTACCATCAAATGTCTTGTCCTTGGAAGGCAGACTTCATTTCACATACTTCATTCAGCGTATTTTGAAGGATGCATCGAGTGTATCCTTTGTGTCCTCCATTTACCCACAATCCACACACATTTGGATTCCTGCGGAATGAGAGAGGTACATGAGACCAAGATTAAGTTTATTTGTATAGCACATTAAAATAATATAACAGTCTTCCAATTTAGTATGACTTGTTTCATTCCTGAATTAATCAAAGTTATTGAACAAATTGGCTGAGTGAGCAATCCAACGACTCACTCATAACAACAGTCACTTGTTTCGTTTGGGAATGAATCAGCATTTTATAATGAATCGGTTGAGTTAATCAAAATGACACACTAAAAGGAGGGTTATTTGTCGCCACCTACTGGCATAATGATGTAATCTGCAAGGAATAATAAAAAAAATCCCACTAATAATACACAGACTGATCACATTTTGTTCACTACCCAACATTAACATCTGTGAAAATATTCTTTTTGTTCTAATGTTGAAAAAGCATGTAACGCTATATATTGGATAGAGCGCTGATAACTTCAAACACAATCACATTTTGAGCCCAAGAGGGTGCTTGTTTGTTCAAAAGAGTGAAAGAATTGGGATTTAGTGGGAGAATAGAAGAACATTTGTGGAGAGATGAAGACAGATGGAGATGGTGGAAAAAAGGTCAGCCACCTGCAGTTTCCCCCTCGCTGATTCCTCATCACGCTGCGCCTCACGCTCATCTCTAATCAGCCATGAGCATGACTCGTACAGGTGACAATCACTACATATCTCCCTAGCATGCTGCCCACCAACACTCACAGTTCACACTCCACTGTGACATGCTCTTTCCAGATTAATGGACTGGAGATTCATTACACCAGTATTTGCTGGGTGTCACACCTTGACTAACTTTGATAGATGGATACTAAACCACAATTGCCCGTGACTGGTATTTGTGTGATGGGATTGTCAAGAAAAATTACTTCAGTCTATTAAATGTAGCGAGGGGCACAGATCTGCTTAAATAGTGGTGTTTTTTTTTCGAGTCTCAAATGTAAGTCCATAGCACGTGCACCTCAACAAAAGTGACTGTGAGAGCTGAGTGCTGTGGGGTAGAGACCTTGCAGATCGGTGAATTAAGTGTTTTAATTAAAACATAGCACATCTGTCACAACCACTGGACCAATTAGCATAATGCCTTACAGCCTAAAAAAAGAAGGGGAGGTTGTTAAATTCTAATTTAGCCTGCGCTCGCAGATTGAAAAAGAGTCTTTGAAAAGGTCTGCAGCCAAACAGCCAGAATATCAAGCAAGATGATTCAGCTTGTATTGTGAGTCAACTCTAAAAATGTTCATTTTGTATTAAATGTATTAGCCTAACGTGTATATATATATATATATATATATATATATATATAATGTAAATTTAAGGGATTATTGATAACACTGGCAGCGATATGTTTTTTTTAAAGTTAACTATACTATAAAAGACATATTAGACACATTACCTTACTTTTTTACAAAATGAAAAACAAAATAAAATAAAAGCACTTCTGCTGTGATTCATGTTGTGAGTCAATTTCTATTATGGAAACATTGAGACATGATATACAAAATGGTTAGAGGTTTCTATGAGTCAGTATATCACAGGAAATGTAACACTGCATTTTATGAGTGGTTGACATCTAAACGAAACCTTTGCATGATAAATGTTTGCCCCTTCATGTGATGTCACAG
The DNA here is from genome assembly GCA_021397915.2 of Tor tambroides. Taxonomy (NCBI): domain Eukaryota; kingdom Metazoa; phylum Chordata; class Actinopteri; order Cypriniformes; family Cyprinidae; genus Tor; species Tor tambroides. The sequence goes on along the minus strand of JAFVLL020040282.1, from coordinate 39,803 downwards.
TGTATTTTATCTGTCAGCCGATCGATATGATTATACATATATCTTATTGTTTCCAATATTGTGGCAGTGATTTCACAGGGAGGTCAACATAATATCTTCACCTGATATGGCCGCTTATTATACAACTAGACATCTTTTACTGTCCCCAAGTGGTTCATCCATCAAGTGTGACTACATCGTTGTCTCCCCACATACAAAATAATGAGACTGAGCTCATGTTTCTATGCTGATGACGTGCTATTAAATAACCATGTTTAGGACATAAGCTGTCATATCAATCAAGTCTTGCGGATGCATGAGGAAAAGGTATAAGGAAAAGTTGACATATTCATGATGACATATTTATGAAAAAGTTACATGGCCTAATGTTCAATTCAGATTATATATTTCAGAGGTCAAGACAGTAGTTAATTAAAAATACTTCACAAAATAAACAGGTTTAGCAGAGGACTCATATCTAAGCCATTTGGTGATATATAATCAAGTTATATCACATATAAAGCAACATTTGGCTTTGACCCTAATAAATGCCAAACCATACCTCAATATCAAACTCGTACTTTTTTTTCTTGCAATTGGTCAATGTGCTCAAGGTTTCTAATGTGAATTTAGTGTCATCCATAAGATTATAGTGAGGTTAGTGGAAAGGGGGAACTTTAATTTGATTAGCATGTCTCAAGGGTTCTCACTGCTAATCATTTTTTGCAAGATTATTTCAATTTATTTTACCCTCAAGGAAAAGGAAGGCATTAAACTGAACAAAATTCGATTATAATTTTCCCCCCTTTACATAACCAAAGGGTGTATATGTATTGTTAATCTGCCTTGGGCTCTGATGAGATATTAAATCTGCTCTAACACATCTGTTAAATGTCTCCTTTAATAAGCAACAAAGTCTCAGTTTTCCATTCAAGCTAATATAGAGTCCAGCAAATAATGTCCACTACCAGCTCTTTTTCTTTTGCTGTTTATTGCTATCACATGAAACGTATTGTGCAGGATTGTAGCATGTAAATCGTATGCTGTCTTCTCATTCAACCCAAAATATAAATATCAGAAAATCACCTTGGTATACAGATCATTAGGGGAATTTGTCAAACTTGAAATTCTCTCTGTACAGGGCATGTATGTTCAACATGCAGACATGTTTTGCCTAATAAGTGTCTTCTTTACTATAAACCTTGCTCCAGGGTATTTTTTGTCAGTTGGTCAGAGAGAGGGGTCCAGACAGAGTGAAGGACCCTTAAGGCTTGTGAGAGAAGCTGTGACTCCTTAAAGCCTGATTGTTATTTCAGAAGTAGACAGCTTGTAACGAGGAGTCCACTGAAGGCGAGCTTAGTGATGAACCCAAGTGCAGTTTATTTACAACGTGAAATCCAAAGTACAAACATAATCCAAACGAAGACTTGACTTGAAACAGACTTGACTTAACATGAAACAGGCTTGACATGAAACAGGCGTGGCATGGCATGAACAGACTAAACGTGGCATGAACAAACTGGACTCACCGACAGCGGTTACAACATTAATACACGACAAAGCAACAGGGAAAATAACATGGTAACTTATAGAAAACTATGAGGGTCACATGACATGGACAACCAATGAAGACTTGACACAATGAACAAGAGAACCAATCAGAACAAGACACATTGTACAAGGGAACCAATAGCGAGGAGACATGAGGGCAAGGGAAGCATGACACAAACAGGAACCAAGACTAAACTTCAAAATAAAAGACATGAAAACATGAACATGAAACAAAACCCAACACAGACCTTACAGATCCCCCCCTCTAAGGGCGGCTCCTGACGCCCTAACAAAACACCCAACCCAAACAAACAAAACAGTCCAGGAGGGTGGTGGAGCGGAGGTGGAACTGGGGGAGGGATGGAGGGCCAGGCCCGTGAAGGGGAACAGGACCTGGAGCGTGGAGCAAAGGCGGGCCTGGAGCATGGGGCAATGGCAGAACAGACGGGGCAGGAAGCCATGGGACCATGGCGGAGCAGTGGGCCATGGCGGAGTAGGCAGAGCAGGGGGCCATGGCGGAGCAGGCAGAGCAGGGAGCCATGGTGGAGCAGGGGCCTCAGTGGCCGTGACAGGACAGACCGTGAGTTCAGGAACGGCCTCAGTGGCCGTGACAGGACAGACCGTGAGTTCAGGAACGGCCTCTGTGGCCGTGACAGGACAGACCGTGAGTTCATGCGCAGCAGCGCCCACCACCTGGGAGGTCAGAAGTGAAGCCGACACCTCTGGTGGTTCTGCAGTGGACGCCGCCTCCTCTGGAGGTTCTGCAGCGGAAGCCGCCACCTCTGGAGGCACAGGAGCAGATTCATGGACAGACGAGGCCTCTGGAGCAGACTCGTGGACAGGAGAGGCCTCTGGAGCAGACTCGTGGACAGGAGAGGCCTCAGGAGAGCAGTGTGCAGCCCACACGCTCAAAATGGCGACCGCCATAATAGGAAGCACTGAGGTCAGGGGAACAGTCTCTGTGATAGCCAGTGCTGAGGCCCTGGGGATGCCAGCTGCTCGCACTGACATCAGTGGTGGGTCCATCACACTGGCAATCAGTCCTGGCCCAAGCTCCGCATCCACAGGAGCTTGGGTACTATAGCCCCCCCCAAAAAAATCCTTAGGGGAATTTTTGGTGACAGCAGTGACGTGACAAGGCTCAGGCGTGGCGGCCATCTTGGCCGGGGACTCAGGCGTGGCGGCCATCTTGGCCGGGGACTCAGGCGTGGCGGCCATCTTGGCCGGGGACTCAGGCGTGGCGGCCATCTTGGCCGGGGACTCAGGCGTGGCGGCCATCTTGGCCGGGGACTCAGGCGTGGCGTGAGCAGGCTCTGGCTTGACAGGCGTGGCGTGAGCAGGCCCCGTAAACTCTGGCGTTGCAGCCGTGACGTGAGCAGACTCTGGCGTGGCAGGCGTGACGTGAGCGGGCTCTGGAATGGTGGGCATGTGATGATGAGATGGTGGAAGCTCAGCTGAGACCTGATGAGACTCTAGAACGGCGGCTATCTTCTGAAGAGACTCTTGAGTGGCGGCCATCTTGCAGCGGAGCTCTTCAATGGCAGCCATGTTATGTAGAATCTCTTCAGTAGCCAGCATGACGTGAGCAGGCCCTGGGGTAGCAGACATGACGTTAGCAGACTCTAGATTGGCAGACATGATGTGATCAAACTGTGACTTGGTTGACATGACAGGAATAAACTTTGACTTAACTGGCGTGATTTGAGCAGGTCCTGGAGCAACAGGCATGACGTGAGCAGACCTTGGCGTGGCAGACATGATGCGAGCAGGCTTTGGCGTGGCAGACATGACGTTAGCAGGCTGTGGCTTGGCAGGCATGATGTGAGTAGGCTTAGAGGAAGTGTCGTGTTCCTCCTCCACGACACCAACAGTAAAAGATGATCCAGACAACAGTAGAGCATGATCAATATATTGTTCCAGAGTCCAGTGAGGGGTATGGCGAGGCATGAGATGATTAAGGGAATCATTCAGTCCATGGTGAAAAATGTCCTTTAGGGCAATGTCATTGAAACCCACCTGGTCACAGAGTTCACAAAAGTCGGCAACATAGTCCTCTATGGCCCTGTCGCCTTGACGAAGGCAGAGGAGGCTAACTGCTGGGTTCATTTTGCGGTCGTGTATTCTGTAACGAGGAGTCCACTGAAGGCGAGCGTAGTGATGAACCCAAGTGCAGTTTATTTACAACGTGAAATCCAAAGTACAAACATAATCCAAACGAAGACTTGACTTGAAACAGACTTGACTTAACATGAAACAGGCTTGACATGAAACAGGCGTGGCATGGCATGAACAGACTAAACGTGGCATGAAACAAACTAAACTCACCGACAGCAGGTTACAACGTTAATACACGACCAGGCAACAAGGCAATAACTAGCAAACTTATAGTAAACTATGAGGGTCACATGACAAGAACAAACCAATGAGAAACATGACACATGACTAGACAACCAATCAGAACATGACACATTGAACAAGGGAACCAATAGCAAAGAGACATGAGGGCAAGGGAAGCATGAAACAAACAGGAACCATGACTGAACTTCAAAATAAAAGACATGAAAACATGAACATGAAACAAAGCCCAACACAGACCTTACACAGCTAAAAGTGGAGTACAGATGTCTCAAGAGAAACACCACCCTTGCGTGTCATTTTTGCCAATATGCATCCACAATTAAATTGGAAATATTGTAAATAACACATTGAATTGAATGCAGAATTTACAGCAGCAATTTATTTAAGAATTATTACTATTATTATTGCAGTACTATTGTTATTACAGATATACTGTGAACTACTGCAGAGAGATTAAAAAAAAAGAAGTTTCACTGCTCAAAAAGCTTGGCGCTACAGGACAAAGCTCTTTGTTTAACCAGACAAACAAGCTCTTGATAAATGAAAACTTTTTCATGCATTAAAAACAAGCTTCAGACTCAATGGATATTTGAAGCGTTTTACATTTTTAGACTTGTACCCAAATAGGGATTACATTTTCATTCTATATTTGCATGCTTGCATATTTACATAATCTAAAATCTCTATTTGCATATTTCTTGTGCCAAGAGCTCCATAGCCAGCACTGAAAGCATGTGCAGTCCTCTGCTTTTTCATGGTATTTGCCAATGGAGAAACTGAGCTGGAAAGCTAAGCAAATGAGATTAGATCAAACCTTATTCTTTCCAATCGGCCCCACTGCACCCATGAATCAGATCATTGAACTAAAGCTGTTGTCCCTGACTCTGAGCCAAACACAGACCCTCTGCTTCCATTTGACCAGTAGGACACTGAAACACATAAAAGTAAACACATGCAAATGCACACAAACACATGAATGCACACGAATAAAGAGCAGCCTGCGAAGAGTAAAAAAATAACATTCTAGGCACAAAGCAGCGGTAGCAGACATGATTGTTTATGGACGTCAAGTATAATTTTGAAAATCAGGTCCGCACAGCATTAAAAGTCCCTCAGGAGTCTCTGAAGAGCGAATCGGTTCATGCTCAGATGGTAAAAAGCACTTTACAGCGCCGTCAGGTAGCTGTGAAGATTAAAAGATGTATGAGGATTTTCACAATGTGTGACACAATGTCAAGACAAACAGGCAAAATGGAGTCAGACACACACAATAATTAGTTTCAGCGTGCTTCATTTAAGTTCAAGATGAAGTTCCTTGCTTTAAATGCTCTGAGATGCTTGTGAGGAAACTGACCATTTTAATAAACCCTCAATATCTCAAACCCACATCCACGGAAAATAGAAAATGTTCAATTATGGCAATTATGTCCTATGAATTCAGCTATGTGGAGTGTAAATGTAGGCAGCGTGTTTAAACAGCAGGTAAAACAATACAGCTTGGCTTAAGTGGAGATAAAAGCACTTTCAAATGCTTTCAAGCGAGCACCTGTGACGCATACTCAAACAAATAAACAAGCATATACAGTACGCTCTCACATACGCAGAAAGCGGAGGTGGATGGGTGTACCTGGGTGACAGGCAGGTGACCCCTGCCACCCGTGGTGCCCCCCATCACTGTGCCCACCCCCAGTCCTATTCCAACTAATCACAATCTCATGATTTATTCAAGCCATTCATCAGTCAGATCTGATTATTCATCGCCCCAAAATATGAATAATAAAGCACCTCAAGCCATGTCTCAGCGTGTCGGCCATTACCATACGCTCAATGTGCTGTTGTTTATTGCTGAAAGAAGGGAAACAACGAGTGTGTTTGTGTGTGCATGAGGGGGTTTCGGCCAAAACCCCTCTCATTTCACTGGAAGAGGTCTATTTCCTTTCTCTCACTCCCGCACACATACATTCAGATATTTTGCATTCAAAGAGGCTTATGGATAATTCCCATTGAAATAATTGATTGTTTGTCCACTGGAGTGGCTGAGTAAATAATGGATGGCTTCATCAGGGCCTCCTGCACCCTGAGCGGCTGACTGACAGCTCGCTTTAATAAGCAACTCTCCTGAGAGCTCACTGCAGGGGGAGCTACTGTAACACACACACACGCACGTATACACACACCGTTGAATACAAATATACAAATACAGCAGCTTATTCATATTTAATCTCACCATCAACGTACAAAAGATCCATGATAACTGAATGCTCTATGCTCATCTCACAGGTTTTGTTTACTGACTGTTTCTGTGTGAGCAAACAGGAGGTAAAACAGACATCTGATTTTTAATGAGAGCCATATCTACTCACTTTGTCAAGCAATGAGTTGCTTTCTACACTGACAGGCAGAAAGTAACATTTTTTAAACACAAAAGTTGTCTGCAACTTGTATGGAAGTAACTTTGGCACACATTGCTAATCAGCAAATATTTCTGAGACCTAAAAACATGTTCATTATACACACATACACATGTGACAAAAAAAAAAAAAAAAGATTGACGAGAAAAAAAGAAGAAGAGATTGTTTTTGAAAATGTTCTTGCAGCTCGAGAGAGATATGGAAGGCTTTTCTGCAGTTCCTCACAGTGACTGCTTAAATGAGCTTCCTGCTGTTGCACTATTTTAAGTGTTATGTCTTGCTTTAAATGAGAGCTGCTTCTGTGAGACATCGGCTCTGGGGACGCATGTGATTAAAAGCAAGCGGAATCCGCTGAGTCACAGACCAACAGGCTGAGAAGTCGACTGTAGAAAGGTGCTCCTTCTTCCCATTTACTATCTCACTCACTCTCCAACACTGAGGGCTTTTTATATGATATACAAGGCACTTTCTATGAATAGTGTACAAACTGGTGTCACATTACATTACAGTCACATATCCAATGATTTTGCATTAAGATTTTGATGAACTATTGATATATAAACTACATACATAATTACCTATAATATGTAATTAACCAAGCATGAAAAGCAAACTGTTTTAAACACTTTAAACGTCTGTTTTCCAAAGATTGACACAATTTGGAATATTTCTGAAGAATGGCAGGAAGACGACAAATTAATAAACTCAGTTTAATTTTTTTTTACCTTGAAAGATGATTAATTTTTTTGTTTACTTGACAGATATTTTATTATTAATGATTCATTTAATTGTTTAATTTTATTTGTGTAATTACGATGGTTATTTAATGTTTATTGCTACAATAAATAAATAAATACAACTCTGCTGTGTTCCAAGTTTTGGTAAGGGTTGCAAGAACTCCAAAACCTCATATAAAATGAATGGAAAGCAAAATAGATCATTTAATATTTAGTTTGACCTCCTGAGCTTGTCGATCGACATTTTCTGAAGGTTAAACACTTTTCACTGACCATTTGTGGAGAAAGGAAAAAAAAAGCAGAGTCTTCATTTTGTAAGACTTTCAGCCGCTATTTTGTACCCCGTATGTGGAAACAAACGTTCCCCAAATGTTCAAAATAAAGTGCATGATTATGATTAAAATGGAAAACAGAAACAGGGGAGGGAAAGTTAGCAAACCATTCCCTAATCTTAAATTAGAAAACAACATTGTTGACAAAAATATTATAGGCTCATGTGCAGTATTAATACAGTACCTTGAGCACAAAGGACCAGGATCATAATGGTGTTCAGCAGGCTCTTTTGATCTTTTGCAAACATTGTAGGGTAACTGGTCATTGCGTCTTCTGGGCCTTCTTTACCTCATTGTAGCTGATCAGAAAAACATCAGGTTAGATTTCACAATATCCTGCAGTACAGTCAGTATGATTGCTTACAAGCATATGCTGTCTCTCATCAAGCTAATTAGATTCAGTTTTCGACTCTAAACCAAGCAATGCGTTCTTCTGAGTCTTTAATTGCTTATTTAACATTTACAAAGTGCAGCACAGTTTGTTTGTTTTTCCAGGTTAACAGAAGAATGAAATTCATGCCTGCTTCAAAAACAGTCGATATCAAGATCACATATTCATTTTATGTTGCTTGAAAAGGGTTTGTTGTATATTTTTATTGACTGTCACAACTTCTCATTCTGTCAACAATACAACAACCGTTGCAGCACATATACAAGCGATATTCACATACTTACTCAAAACACACATGAAAAGAATGCTTTGAAGTGTGAATGTGGATGCAGAGCACTGGGTTCTTGCCATGTGAAATATGGAAGAAATCAGGGATGCCCTTGGAGTCATGAGGAACAGACCACATTTGATCCCGGGATCGCTGATCCACTTCTTGCATCAAAGAATCATGACAGTTGGAGTCTGTGTGTGTTTGTTTATATACCTTAGGCTGGGACACACAACCCTCATATTGCTTTGGAAAGATCACAAGTGAAAGCCTAAAAAGCATAGGTTCAGGTTTGAAGAACTTCTCACATAAATCTGATTCAGAGATGACTTTCATGATTCAACAATTAATTATGTGCATCACTTACTTGACGTCCTACTAAGTGGCCTTTTAAAACAAACATTTACAGATTAATACTGTAGATGGGTTTGTTTCCATTTAGACTCTTGAAAATCACCCAAGCAACTTCACAGAGGAGGTCAGCATCCATTGACAGCCTATTTATTGGATGATAATTTTATCTTTGCTAAAATTAGCTGTCAATAACAGCTGCAGAGAGTAAACAGCTAATTTCCCATTAGCAACGGTTTTTAATTTACTTGTCTAATTCATATTGTGCGGCTCATTACCATCAAACGCTGAAGGTAGAAGTGGACACAGGTTTAAAGGCTCAAAACAATGCATGGGTAATAAAACATGGGGAAAGATGCAAATTGAAGAGTGTTTGTGTTGGTGTGAGAACTGCTCTTCTTTCAATGGGCTCTTGGGGCCTAAAGAATGGCACTGGGTAAATTGGAGGGCCAGCAACGTTTACTCCTGATATGAGCTGTATGGTACCCTTGTAAAGGTTTTTCATTAGCAGGCTCCTAACACATTCCCTCTACTTAGGGACGAAGGTGATGCAGCAAAAAACAAAGGAGAGAAAAGACGGATATTGGGAGAAACGAAAGAGGTTTTATAACCTGTGGGAGCTACTAGCTGTTTAGCATGTGAAGAGGGAGACGGAAACTCCTTGAGTTTAATTCAAACGCAAATCACACTGTCCACTTTGATTTACAAAAGTACTTGGAGATGGAAATCACCGGCGGTTTATGTAGAGAGTGTTGTACTGCCTGCTCAATATTGTCTCAATGCTGTGCAAATTATTTCGCTATTCAATACTCATCAATTTTTCAAAGGCAATGCTCAGAGATAAGTGACCTCTCACCTCTCACAGCATTGCTTCAATATGTAATCCAAGAGCGTAGGTTTGGTTTTAGCATTGCTAGGGACATTTTAAAATCAAAACTAAACAGAAGCATCACGTTTTCGCCTACACAGTGAAATTGCCCTCTTGTTTGGAAAGAGTATTTATATAAGTAAGTGGCACTTTGTTTACACTGAATAAGAGTGTCTAAACGATACACACTGGAATTTGATTTTATTTTAAAATCCAACTTCTTATTTAGGTCTCTATGGATTTTATACAGTACATAATTAGTCAACATAATCAAAACCAAATACATTAACAGATTTGAACAGCTTGTATTAAACTGGTATTGGTCATGAAACTAAAGGGTATATTCAAAGTGTACAGATTTGGATAATGGGTTACAGTAAATTGTAAGTTAATTAATTTAAATACTTACATATGCAAAATGTAATTCAGTTCAGCAAAGTAAGTTAATTTCCTTAATGTTATAAAGCAAAACTAACATTTTGCTGAAAAAAAACACAAAAACAGTGCCAACATGGATGTACTATGTCCAGAGTGTTCACACTACAAACATGCATTTTCTTTCCATTTCTGTCAAATTGATGAACTCAATTTAAATAATCAAAACTAAACACACTAAATGAATATTTCAACCAAAACTTGCACCTTCAAGTAGCAAATTTTCTTAATACAGCAGAACATTAAAGATGATTTTTAGCTGAACCTGTGATCCTTGGTTATTCATTAAATGCAAGTCAATGGGTTCCATTACTTTGAGAGTCAAAAAAGCAGGTACAGAAAACACTAAATTATACACTCAGCTCCAGATGATATATTGAGGTCTTATGAAGCAAAACAATCAGAAACATTCTTACCTGTAATCCACAGTCTTATGCAAAGGGTTCTGGAGCTCGAGCCCCCTGTCGTATGATGAACACTCATGCACCGTAAATTACGTGTAAATTGATGCCATTGTTGTTTACATGCGGCCTCCCTCTGTTGTAAACAACAATGGCATCAGTTTATGAATCACCAAGGGCCATGAAGAAAGTAAGTTAAATGCATCTCCAGTGGCCTAAAGGTGAGTAAATTAACATCAAATTTCCATTTTGGGGTGAAGTATAACAGGTTTTAGCACCTTGCATTGTCGCTGGCGTTGGGAATGAAACTAAAGGGTATTTTCAAAGTGTACAAATTTGGGTAACCCATGACTAAGTGAAAATTTTAAAAGATTTGAGATGAAAGTAAACACAAACACCTGCACACAGACATACAGCACAAGCACATACCTTGTGTGCACCTAAACATATTTACACATTGACACACACTCAGCAGCCTGCATGACTGCTGCCCCACAGAGATCAGTCCAGTGTTTGATCCACAAAGACAACTTTACCAAAGCCTGAGTCAGCCTGGAATCCCTTAAAATGGGGTCCTGTGGGACACATGTAAAGTCAATCAACATGCACTCACACACATACACACTCAGTGCCTCCTCCTCAAGCAGAATGGAGACTGTCATTGGCAAGGCATCCTCCCATGATAGGAACAGGCCCAGATGGTCCCGTCATGGCTGTCAGTGCCTCAGTCTCCAGGAATACACCTGTGACAGCTGGAACATGTGTAGCCAGTCACAGCAGCCCAGCTATGGAGACTAATTATCTCCCACCGCTGATCTACAGCAAAGGGACAAGGTGTTTTTTCATCTGCGTTTCTCATCATGTCAAGGTTGCGCTTATAGAAGCCGCACCGAGAAGTGAATTAATGAATTCTGTCTCCCAAAATGCATTTGCTTACAAAGCTTGAATGAACATTTTGTGTACATACCTGCTGATATGCTGATCTGATAGTTTGTAAACAGTGCAGCACATGATAGGTGGGATTTGCTTACGCTCGTTGTTTGGGATTCGCTCTTCTCTCCACTGTGCTTTGGGAGGAGGCAGCAACTCTAAACAATGTTACGATGCTAATCATTGCTCGGCTGCTGCTGTAGCGTTTCTCCTGGTTGCAAAGCTGATGCTTTGAAGTTGTTATTGAGCTAATTACCTCTTTTTATAATCCTTCAGTGCAAAAAAATAGCATGATACTATAAATCAGATTTCATTTTTGAGTTACATTAATATAAACAGAGGAAATGATATCTTTGTTTTTATTTCATTTGCTTCAAATTAACAAGTGTTTCAGGGAATTATAATTACAAAATGTATAAACAAGCAGAACCAAAATCTGTTCTCTTAATTGAAGTCATTTATGTATTTAGCAATTTCACTGTACTATTCCAAAATGAATGCAAAAATATAGTCATAATGTTGCATTGAACATCTGTCAGCGGTTTAGGGTCATCAAAATTAAACATTTGGTGCATAAACCTTCTACACTATACATTGCCTGTATAAGTAAGCCCATAATCTAAGCCAGATGTTAAAGAGAGCAAATCTCTGGTCTTATTTTGTGTGCACTGCAATATAGATAAACTTCACTTACTTTGCTTGATGGCCTGCTGAGTAGGTTCATATCATGTTGTGAAGAGAACTGTGTTTTACTTAACATCCTAGTGTGGCTCAATAAGTAAAGAATAATGTTGGGACATAAAAAAAAACGACACATGGTGTTTCACGATGTACAAACTAAAAGATGATGATGCATGCATGGCTTTTACTTACAGAAGAGTGGTGACACTTTACAATAAAGTTCAGATCATTAAAATTAGATTATCATGAGCCAAAAATGAACAAAACATACTAATACATTAGTTTAAGAGTTAAAAAAATACATTAATACAAAAATATGATTTAATAAATGTTTTTTTTTTATTTATGACACCTAAAGCATGAACTAGATGGAATCATTCTGTCTTTTTGTTAGTGCAACACATGACCAAAAGGTTCGCTAGTTTGCATGTGGCTGTCTTTTACAACTGAAAGTTTGTAAGTACTTGCAAAATTGACTGGAAGAAACGTCACTTGAGGTAATGGTTGTAGTTTATCAACTGTGATGTGGCATTACCTATCGCTCATCATGTGTCTCTCTGGTTCAGTCGTTGTCTCTAATTTAATAGCACTTTTATTCAAGTAGGAAACTGTTCTCTGTAAAATCTTGCAACAACATTGATGTCTGTCTCAGGGGGTTATGTGAGCCATTTTCTAGATGCTCAAGCAGATAATATTCTGAATGAAAAGGAACTCCATTGACAGTAGAATGGTTCTTTGTTTTTGACACATGCATGCACACACACACACACACACACACGCACGCACGCACGCACGCACACACACACAAAAAGTGAAAACCAGCAGGTTATAAGCCAAATGTGAAGTAGAACACATCCAGAGGCATTATCTCATTAAATACAACAGAACTATTCTATGTAGTGCAGTAAATGTACGGTTTTGATTATTCAGTGAACTGAGTTTCTAGCTTTCCTTTAATGTTTGTGCATTCATTTTTAGTTCATTAAATATGACTGAGAAATGAAAGGCCGGATAGCTCGTACTATAGTTTTTATGATGTGTTTCTCTGACCTTTATGTTATTTTAATGCATTCATCTAGAAATGCTCTGGGAGAAATACTCTGGAAAAAAACCAAAACCAAAAAACAACTTGATGTTGTTGTGTTAATGTCCATTTCCACGATTACAAAAGTTCACATTTTAGTTATATATTTTTAACATTTTAGATCAAAGTTCATGCCCCCCCCCCCAAAAAAGCTACATTTAATGAGAGCAGTTGTTGTACAACACTAATGAACTCTATCTCAGATTTGAGAGATGATAAGGTCTACTGCTGTTGGAATTTATGTCTAATTTTTCTCCTCCCCTATCTATTATATTTGGATGGACACGCTGGTGTTAATTTGAAACTAATTAGGGTCCTTAAGTGCCACTTTAGTAAAGTATGTTAATGGGAATATTTATGGAACATGTGCAGGGGAGGTGAGATGTCTGAACACCTTTTGATTAAGATATTGTTAGACCTATCTAACACAAAACTGGGTGATTCAATAATTTCTAACTTCCTCATAAGTCCCAGGAGATTTCTTGACTGTAGCTGAGAAAAGGATAACATCTGATTTGGGGTTAATTTAGTGTTTATTATATACTGTAATGTACACCGTCCAATTCTGACGAAAAACACTGGTAACCTCTGCCTTCAAGTTCAATTGATTTTGGCGAGATGGACTTAAAGTTAACTTTCTCCAGAAAGACAGAGAGTTCTCTTTCTGTCAGTCTTGGTCTAGAACTTTGAAGTGAAATGCTCAGTTCATCTAACATCAATGCAGAGCTTCCTCTTCCCACTAAAAATGTCCACATTCGCACTTCCTTTATTCATGACCCCTGTAAATCACAGACCAAAGTCAAGGTTACTTACCACCAAAACAAAATCACCAGTGTTTATAACATCTCTCTCCTTCTTCACCTCTCTGACTGCTGATTATGATGCAATTTTTTTCCTGACTGATACAGTGTTGACCATCAGCAACCACTTTCAACCTCCACCTGAACTGCTGAGATCATCACAACCACCAAGAAACTGCTGAAGAAACACCTCTTCCATGAGAATTTAATATATCCATAATTTTAAATAAAGACACTTACTACTACTACTATTACTACTAAATAAATAAATATTACAATATATTAAATATAATACTTCTGAAAATCTGTAGTGCGGTACTGCTAATATTGGTGGCTGTTATATGATAAACTGCTGGAACTTCTGGACTTACTCATTTGTAAGTCATTTTGGATAAAATAGAGTGCTAAATGATAAGGTAAATGTGCTATCAAGCTAATTTCATAAATTCACTAATTTGTTCATTCATCAGATAATATTAACCTGTAGTAATAAAATTATAAGAAAATATTACTTTCTTACTGAAACTATTCAGCTAACAACCTATTCAGCTCTTATAGTATGTTAACTGCTTTGCTGAAGAATTCCATTATTAAATATCACCTATTGAGATGGACCCATTTACTTGACCCGTCACTTTATCACTGTGAATTTAAATGTTTCAAGACATTCTTGGTCAGAGCTAAAACTGGATCCTCAATTAATGGTGACTTTCTGTCTTTATATGAAGTTCACTGACCTTTCTCTCACAGCTTCTGTAATTGTTTTTCTAGAACAAGATCCTTTTATTTTTATGCAATGTGAAGGCTTACTTTTAATGTCTGTATACATCTGCCAATTTTCATTTCACACTTGCAGCTGTAATTTATAGTCTAAAGGTCATCTTAATTTCCAAAAAACATCTAGCTATTGTCACGGTGCACACACGAGGGAGGAGCAAGGAACACGGAGACTAGGACGTAACTCAAAACAACAGTCTTTAATGTAGACTTCAAACAAGGCAGGGCAAGACAAGGCAAGGCTGACACAGACAGGAACACCAGGGAGTAACAAGTAGACCAGACAACACGAAACTGAACGGGCATGAACTAATATACACAGGTTAATCAGACAAACACAGCTGGACAGACTTAACTAATAATCACATGAAACAAGGACAGGAAACAAACCAAATAAGGACACAAGAGGCAGGAACACATGACACACACGACAGAGGACTGACAGCTATAGTACCTATAACATTATGACATCATTTTAATTAATGCTCAAATCCACCCATAAGTGTCCTAATCTCAGCTCCCTTCCAACAATTGAGCAGAGCTGCGTAAAACACCATGGAAGAACATGAGATGTGGGCTTGATCTTAAACCTTCTAAAACCCCTGCAGAAGCTGTGATTGACTGCGCTGAAGAAGAGGAGAATGAAATGAGCTGAGGAAGAGACAGTCACTTACTGAGCTCTTTATGGTGACATTTAGAGGACAGGCAACAAGATGACCAGTCTTGAGTTACATCTCAAATGAGCCTCAATCTAAAATGGCCCTGACATCGGGAAATAGAGTTTCTGGAGTGCCACTATAGTGAAGATTTGGAAGTTAAAGTCGTAGTTCACCCAAAAATAAAAATTCATGGTATGAGGATGACATGATGGAAAGTTAATGATTCAAATTTATTTTTTGGGTGAGCTATCCCTTTATATCTGCCTCGGATGTAATTCACTAGTCAAGTCACCTTGCAGCTTCACAGTATTAAACAGGAAAGTAACAGGATAAAGTGATGCAAACTTCCTCAAATATGAGGTAAATTCAAATTCTGCTATAAAGCAGCAAAACCAAGAAAATAGTGTCATTATTCACAGCTACAGTCAGTTCAGTTTTGATTCAGTTCTGTTCAATAACTGTGTAAAGTTCAGTAAAGTTCATAATTTGTGACCCTGGACCAGGTGATGGATTTATACATCACAAAATAAATAAGCTTTGCATTGATGTATGGTTTTTTTTTTAGGATAGGACAATATTTGGCCGAAATACAACTGTTTTTAAAATCTAGAATCTGAGGGTGAAAAAAAAAAAAAAAAAAAAAAAAAAAAAAAAAAATCAAAATATTGAGAAAATCGCCTTTAAAGTTGTACAAATTAAGTTCTTAACAATGCACATTACTAATCAAAAATTATTTTTAATTATTAAATTATTTATGGTAGGCAATTTACAAAATATCTTCATGGAACATAATCTTTACTTAATATTCTAATGATTTTTGGCATAAAAAAATCGATAATTTTGACCCATACAATGTCTTTTTGGCTATGCTACAAATATACCCCAGCGATTTAAGTGGTTTTGTGGTCCAGGGTCACATTTATGAAACAAATTTAATTCAGTGATAAACATCTCCTTTGAAGACAGTATAATGTCATTATTCCAATTGATTCAGTTTTGACTCAATTTAGTTCCGTAACAGTATTGATGTTGCAAAATGTGTCAATTATTCAGTAAACCAATTTGATTCAGATATAAAGCAGAAAACAACAGTGCCATTATTCAGCTCAATTCAGTTCTCACCTGATAAGTCAATGTCAATGGCATCATATCTATAACATTACTGAATACAGACTGTCTTTTAAACCCCAACTAAGCAAGCCAAAGGCAACAGAGGCAAGTTCTTTCTTTTTTTTCCTTTTTTTTTTAATGACTCGTGTATTTGGATACCTGAACACCTCATTTTGAAGGCTAACAGTGTCTTTTATGGATTTGTTTAAAGATGTCTTTTTATTGGGCAGGTCCATTTTTTTTTTTACTTTTTAGGAATTCCTTCAGCTGATCAAATATTAAATATAAACAGAAATGAGCTTTTGATTTTAACAAGGTAGTATCAAGAGCACAATTGTTTGAAACAACTCTGTGTTCAAATTCTATTAAGTGTTACAAACACAAGCCTGAGGTGGGACCAAGATACCACTACCCCCACTCTATTCTGCATGCTTTTGATTGGATTCAAATCATGCTAGCTAATGGGGGTGAAAGAAAAACATCCTAGAGTCATTCTCTGCCACAAATGTCAAAGGAGATCAGCCGCTGGCCTGGTGATGTAAGTGAAGCCTTCAGAGTGGTTCTTTTGGCTGGGCTCTGCTCTGCACAGGAGGATTATGGGTAGGAATGAGAAGAGCACAAAACTGCAAATTAAAGCTGGCATAGCTTTGGAAGAGGCAGCAGTCCGGGGTCAAGGGAGGGCAAGTCTGCAGGCCAACAGCTAAACAGCCTCATACCATAGTGGAAGACATCTGGAAGATGGTTTCATTACATATCCACCCGCTTCACTGATATGTCATCTCCAGATTGCTCTGATACAAATGCATTTTATTTGCATTTCCCAGGCACTCCCCGAGGTTTACATCAGAATGCAATGATGACAAACTCCCTGTAGAGTCTCGCTGTCATTTCACTTTAACATCTTGTTCGCTGAAAAGTAACAAGAAGTATATCATTGCTGCATCTTTAATGTCATAACAAGAAATACCCATTGCAGACATGTCTACTGATACAACTCCTCTGATAGTTCTTTAAAGATGAACTCAAAAACATAAGCAATTATTCATAAATAAGATTTTGCATTTGATTTTCATTATATTGTCACTTTTAGTTTTTAAAAATATATTCTACTTCCTACACTGAAATACTATGCTAGTTTTTCTCGGGCCAAAACTGTGTGCTGTTTAAAAAATGTGTATTGAATTTGACCCACAGCGGAAGACTCATATATCAGCTGAATTGAGTAAACATTTGCGCAATAAATAACAGGCGTTAAAAAAAAATAAATAAAAAAAAATCGCTGGTTCTTTCATAAATTAAGTAATCAATTATACTGCATTTGGTATTCATGCACTGCTTACTTGTAGTGCTGTTTGAGTAATTGGGTTTCAGGATGGTTTTTCGAGAGAGAGAGAGAGAGAGAGAAATGAAAATGTGTCTGAAACGAGAGCCTGGCTTTGTACATACTGACATTTTAACAATGCCTCATCAATGCGGCTGGTGGTGGATATTTACTCCTGAGATATATCTGTAATCTATTACAGTTTCCACTTTTTATCATTCTGTGCACGTACACAACACTTTCTCTACTCACTGGAGGGTTGCTTTCTCAATACGTTCCAGAAAAGGTGTCAACAACTGTGTGTGTGTGTGTGTGTGTGTGTGTGTGTGTGTAGTGTAGTACAGTAAGGATGTAAAGGTCAAGAGGGTCTATAATACCTGAGTTGGTAGAGTGAAGTGACCAACTTTTTAGCTTAAAACAAAAATTACATTAAAGCTAGCAGCTAGCAACTAATATATATATATATATATATATGCCAGTTTCATATTTTTCATATTTTAGGGGAAAAAGTCTGGGGTCAGTACTTTCTATTCATCCAAGAATCCTAAGAAATGTAATAAGAAATAATAAGAAATGTTTATTTTTGTATGCATAAGTCAGATAAAATTTTATAAATGAAATTTATAAATGTAATCTTACCTACCCCTAACTTTTGAATGCAGTGAATTGTATGTTGCTTTAAAAAAAAAATGTTTATTTAATCAGAATGCACTACTTTTGAATGGCTGCTCAGAGAGAAAGATGTTTTTTTATCCTGCTGGTGTAGTTACAGTATCTACCGGATGGGGGTAACTGGGCCTTTACCCTTTGTAAAAGCAAGAGCAATCGGTAAAGTAGCTCTTAGTCCTGAAAGGGTTGTGGTTTTACAGAAAAATAGTTGTTGATGTATTAGCCCTGTTCATCCGGGTATTAACTTCAGATTAATATAGCACGATCTCTCTGAGGTTCCAATTAAAAACTTGGAGATTGAGAACAGAGCAACTACTCAGTATAGCTAACCTTCCCCACCCTAAAAGATAAACCTCCTTCTTTCATTAAGCCTGCTCCCTCAGCAGTTAGTTGTATGTAAGCTGACAACAATTTTCTGCCTCTCCCCAGTCTACGTACTGTGCTGCATGTATATTAAATATTGTATGAAGACCTTAAGTAACTATTGTTGTTCTTTTTTTCCATCAACTATTTATGCCCGCTAAAGCCTTGGGTGAGGTGCATACTAAAGAAAAAAATAAATAAAAATAAGCAAAGCAGAAAAGAATAAAGACCTCCCGGACTTCGCTTGACAGACTTCAGTCGATATACTGTATATTCACTGATCTCTAATGCATCCTTCTTCTAAAGTATATTTTCAACTCCAAAAGTAGACTGTAATGACAGAGCATGACTTTCCTTAAAGTTTCTATGGACCAAACAGTTACATTTCAAAGAGAAAAATAAAGCGAAAGAAAGAAAACAACTACACAAGTCATTGTGCTGGTTGTTCTAGTTTTCTGAGAATTAAATCCATTTAACCCTCTGTCTGATGCATGAATTAAATATTTTTTAATAAATACTATTTCCAGTCTTTTGTTTCTCAAAATGATAGAATTTGAAAGAGTCTGACCCATGCTAAAATAGTAATCAAGATGTCATAATAACAACAAAAAACAAAAAGGCAGTTTGAATGTAAAATTCACACTACAAATGGTTAAAATCGCTTTTAAAGATCTGATGTTAAAAACACATGCATCAGAGGGTTAAAATCTGCATGATTTCTTTTCATCTGCAAATTGCCTGTATCAGTGTTTGATGAGCCATCCTCTCTTTTTTTCTTTTTATAATGTCCCTAGACTGTCTAAGGATGTTTCATTTCACTTTATCTGAAAGAAATAACATCACCCATTAACTTGATCCTCTCACTCACACATAGTCTTAATGAAAAAGAAAGAGAAGGCTCCAGAATGATATGCCCATTAGCCTGATAAGGAAGAAAGAAGAGAGAAGGAATAGGGAAGAAAGACATTCCTACAGAGTTTGAGGCAGAGAATAATGACCTTCACTGACAAGAGTAATTCTATCAGAACAGAATCAGCGATGGCAATTAGAGGGTTGTTGTGAGCCCAGATGGGTGTGTGAAGCCTAACCGGGGTCAATTAGCAGAGCTGGACATGTTGAACGGTTGCACTACTGTCTCTGGCCCAGTCAAATGATACCCCACACCATGTGACCTTGACTTCAGATATCTCTGCCCATCATCTCGATCCAAACTCCATTTTTCAAACTCATTTATTTTCAATCAGTCTTATATCTTTAAAATCATACTGGACATGTTAACACCTGGTAATAATGGGATAGTTCAAAAAGAAAATCTGTAAATATTCATGTTGTCCCAAACCTGTTTGATTTTTTATTCTTTTGTGAAACACTGTTTTGTGAAACACATATTTGAAGAATGTTTTAACATCTTGTCCACACTTTGAAAGTCAATGGGATCCAAAATAACACTGGATTCCTTTTGACTTCCCGTGTAAATATTCATGTTGTCAAAACAAAAACAAAAACAAAAACAAAAAAACAGACATTTAAAGAACATTTTTAACTGTTTTTGTCAATGGGGTACAAAACAACACTGGCTTTCCATTGACTTTCTGTATGGAAAACAAAACAATAAAAAACAAACCAAACAAATCAAAAGAAAAGAAAAGAAAAGAAAAGAAAAGAAAACAAAACAAAAAAACAAAGTGTTTGTTTCACAGGAAAAAAAGAAAGACATTTTGATATTTATTTTGTGTATGTATGCGTTTAGATGAATTTTAATACGGTTAGGTATTTTATTTATTTTTTGTTAACAATTGTTTATTGAGTTTTATTTTGTGGAACAGTAGTACAAAACAAAAAGCAGCTGTACAAATTTAAAACCCACCCTAACCCATCCCACCCCTTGGTAGACTTAAAAAAATATATAAAAATAAATAAAATAAAATAAATAATAATAAATACATTAATTAATATTAATAGATAAAGGTTAGGTATTTTATTTATTTTTTATTTTTATTCCCCCCTTCTCTTTTTTTGTGTACATAATTCACATAATGTTTACATAATTCATCTCTGAAATCACAATCCCCTTTTTATATTTAAACCTCATTTTATCAGTGAGCCATTACATTCCTTGCTAGATTTCATCCATATGTTTTAGTTAGCGCTATCATTCAGCTTACTGCACCAACAGACGCCACGAGGGCCACCACTGGGATGACATCAGACACAAAGCCCTCTTATTCTCAATATCAACCATACAAGCATCTGTGTTTGACAGAGGGATTGTGTTGCAGTGTGCTGGGCATTTCACCCTCTATCAGCCAGCAATAACAAATGACACGCACAGTAAAAGTGGATACGGCACTCTGGTACTCATAATAAGGTTGCTCGGAGCTATGGTATGGTGAAGCGCTTGGGTGAGAGACGCTTGGTGGATTGTAAGGGTGATATAAAGGCTCATGAATCAGACAGGGGTCACGCATCATGTGCCATCTCATTGGCAGGGGCATCGCATCCGTCTTGTATGATGTGAACACTGTTGTTTACCTGCAGCCCATCAAACAGCTAGTGCGAGGAGAGAGGTAAATAACTGGGAAGTAATTGCACACAAGGGAATGTGTGTGTGCGTGCGTGTGTGTGTGTATGTGTGTGTGTGTGTGTGTGTGCGTGCGCGCGTGTGCATTCTTTCCTGTTTATCTTGATGAGTGACGGTGTGTGATTGTGTGCACAGTTCTGTGCATTTTAGAACTCTTGGGAGGGCAAAGTTAGCACAGGTGTCAAGAAAGTCTTTAATTAGCAAACAAACAAACAAACAAAAACGCAGAGCTCCTCTGGAAGCAGAAAACCAGTCTCAAGGAAGAATGAGTTTGAAAGGTGACTGTTTTAAACCAAACTAAGATGATTAAAGGAATAAAAACGATAAAATGTCTGGCTTAATGCGATGAGATGATGACTGCCATTTTATATAAGGCAACCTAAAAGATAACAGTCAAATATGACAGCCTCTTAAGTCTGTACAGCTTGTTCAAATACGGTTTTTATTCAGCTGAAGACATACTTTCCTCTACGCACAGTATATGAAAAAAGAAAAGGGGTATGTACACATTACAGTCAATACAGATTTTGTGACTTGATTCTGATTCACAGTCTCTCAATCTCTGGATTAAATTCCTATTTTATTTGGATATATTTAAGCTATAATTCAGTCACACCTAAAAAGACACCATGTGATAAGCTTCCAACAGTAAGAAATTTGTCTGTCCCTCACAGCTATGAGACTTGATAAAATCAATGAAATATCACAGCCAGTTAGAAAAGCATGTGGGAGGGCTCTCTCTGCAAGTACACTGCACTTGCAACAAAATAGATATGTATATAACTATTAAACTTGATTAAAAAATAGATACTTGTCACTGTCTTTGCCATTGTATATACTTGTTTGTTCACTAATGTTCACAGTTTGAATCTGAGGCAAATTATCAGTATGGCTATAAAAGTCATGTAAAATGAACATCAAACTCACGTTAAACAATCAACATTAAAATAAAGCAAACAAATCAGTACCTGAGATTATCATTGCCATTAGTATGTTGTTATTCCAGCTACGACATCACAGAAATAGAAAATTATTTCTGAAATGAACACAGAGTTACCATGGTTTGGTGAAATTTTGTGGCCAATATCGAGTCGTTTAAATAGGAATTCATGTCATTTGGAGGTTTGCATGAAGGTGGAACAGTTCACTACATAGATTTCACTTTGGCTCAAGTCTGTCATGCAAATTCACCACATTAACCAATAGAAAGAGCTGCATGCATCTTTACACTAGTGACAATGGCTAATTTTACCAAAATGTTGCTAATGTGGCCACACCATAATGCTGTAAATTAGTAGTGTGTATGGATGTATTTTTTATTTATTTATTTTTTATGTGCATCCTGGGAAGACAATTCAACAGAATGACGTTTCTCTTTAAAGACTCATTATCAGAATCTTTCTAATGAAGATCATGTTGTAAATGTGCAGCTGGAGATAAATGGCTTTGGCTAACTTTGGTCGCTGTATTTGTGAGCACTCCTTAAAGTGTGAAACTGACATTTTCATGAAATACCAAACGTACATGTTCTCTCATGTGCTTCATGACTATAAATATCAAAATGCAGGTTGACTGAGTCCAATGACACCTTGAATGTCTGCTTACTACTCTACTGAGAGTTCAAGCTGGTTACTAATCAAAGACAGTCACTGTAATGAGTCCACCTGAGAGTTAAAGCACCTGAGAGTGTAAGGTCAGCATTGATTTATGGGCAATATCAGCTAGCCTGACTCAATAATGCTGCTCAGTATCTCAAATTACTCTACTCACTCCCACCAAATTGTGATTCTGTGTGACTTGTGCAGTATCGACAGAATTCAACACAATTGGTTTGACAATGACTGCAATAGAAACGTTTCATACATAAAGTCTGGAGAGGTGGATTCAGTCCATCTCAAATAACATAAAATTCCACCCAGCAGTTAGTAATCAGTCATAATGAATGTATTCCCCTCCATGAAGTTGAGCTATCTTTAAATCCTGCACTTCTGAGTAATTGTGTTAAATTCCTTCCGTATCCTTGGC
Organism: Tor tambroides; assembly: GCA_021397915.2. Taxonomy (NCBI): domain Eukaryota; kingdom Metazoa; phylum Chordata; class Actinopteri; order Cypriniformes; family Cyprinidae; genus Tor; species Tor tambroides. The sequence continues at coordinate 16,721 of JAFVLL020040282.1, read as the reverse complement.
AACATTAACTGCTGCATTTTTATTCAGACTAGCTAAACTTTTATGCTTTAACGTTTATGCTTACCTCATGACCATCTATGACGCACTAATGCACTTTTTTGGTACAATGAATCAGCATCCAGTCTAAACAAAAATAATCACAAATGAAGCTTCAAAGTATGGCTTGATGGATTTGATTAAAGTACAAAAGTACTGTTCGGATGTGAGAGCTAATAAACGAGACAGAGAATAATAATGACCGGTCCAGTGTGTTCCAGGGTAAGCAAGTACACTGTTTCTTTCTTATAGGCTTGTGTAAGTAAATGATCAAAACATCAAAATAGGAAGTGGAAAGTCTCAAGGGAAATGGTTTCCAAAATAAGCTCAAAGCATAGAAGTCTGTCTCCACTTTCATTTTTGACCACATCAACAAACTGGGTCAGATTAACAGGCTAACGTTAATTATACATGGCTTGTTAATTGCACCTTATCTCATTATGACACAAATGCAACATAGGCCACCATTACCTATTATGTGGAGTAATTGATGGTCAAAAAAGTAAACACATTTTTTTTTTTCATATCTTGACTTAAAAGAAAACACATTTATTTATTTATTTTAATTAATTACAAAGTATTATAAACCAGCAATGCCACTGAATCACTAAAGTGAAGAAATTACATCTCAAGACTGTCCCTGAGGCTCACATGAAAGGTGTGGGTTCTTTGAGATATCTTGTGCAGGATGAGAGACTTGAATGTTGTATTTGATTTACTATACTTCAACAAATTAAAGTCTAATGTTTTTTAAAACTATTAATTACACTTCAGTAAACATGATCCCATATTCATTTGATAAATAACGGATATAATACTGTATATAAATATGTACAGATATATGTATTATTAAAATGTATATATAATATAATATAATATGAAACAACAAACAGGAAATAATGATATAACTGAACATATAAATGTAAATTGTGAATATACAGAAGTAAATCAGAATGTATATTAATAAAACAGAATAAGGATAAAAATCTTAATATATAAATGTAAATCATTAATGTATAGAAGCAAATCTGAATATATAGTTATAAGTCTGAATAAATAAATGTAAATTGTGAATATGTAGTTATAATTCTAAATATAAATATAAATTGTAATATGTAGATAAAAGTCTGAATATATACATGTAAATTGTTAATATATATATACATATATATATAAATGTATAAATCATGAATATATAGTTATAATTCTGAAAATATAATTGTAAATCAGAATATAAAAATCCTAAATAGATAAATGCAGATCTGAATATATATATTTTCTAAATCTCAATATAATCTTTATTATTAGGCATGTTAATTGACAGAAGTTCTTTATTGATATTTTAATGTGAAAACAGAAAGCCTAAATAATATAATATAATATAATATAATATAATATAATATAATATAATATAATATAAAATAATATAATATAATGTTTAAAAATAGCTTTAAAATGACAAAAATCCCTTCAGGTTTCTACACCATATTTAATACTTCCATATTTAAAAAAAAGTATGTGATATTTAAGAAAGAAATTATATGAATAGAATATAGTTTTTAAGGTTTACAAAGACTAAAACCCGTCTATATTTGATATATTTTAGATCTCCGTGGCCATGGGTTTATTGTAGTAATTTCTTATATACAATCAATTTAAAAAAAAAATCATCTTGGGGGGAAAATGAGTAACATTCCTACTTGTCACATTTAAGGTTTTAAGGTTGATTATCACATAGCCCAATAAGTATGTGAAATCAAAATGGCAGACTGAAGAACAGAGCAGAGCAGCTTCAAAAGACAAGGACAGAAAATTCAGACCTGTCAATCTTTGTTTGATAGTCTTTCCATCCCCTCACTGATAGCCCACTGACTATACCTATACTATAAACTATAAACAGTTTACAGTCTCAAATCTAGATAGGGTGGTCCATGAACTCAAGAATATTTCCCCTCTTGCTCTGTCAAAGCTGTGTCCTTAAGCCAGACACTTACTTCCATACAGCTCAAGGGAATTTGTTCCGGCAATTACTGTACTGTGAGTCACTTCAGATAAAACATGTCTGCCAAAACGACAAGTCACTATCATTGTTTACTGCTGCAAAGGAAAGCGCACATCTCCCTTAAATGCTCCTCCCATTAACAACAGTCTAAATTCAAAGAAAAGAAGCTTATTTATGGACCGCAACATCCAGCTCAGCCATTTGCATGATACATCAATTTTCAGTGAACATACCCTATGCTGTACCTATATATTATTAAAGACAAATACACAAAGGCGATGGAGAACCTGCTTTTTTATTTAAATAGATTGCGTGCATCACCTGTTATTATGCATGCCAGCATGAGGAGGCAGTAACAGGGAATGTTGTTGGGCTATGCAGGGATTAATTCCCATAATAAGCATTAACTCTCTCTCTTCTGCCTCTGACAACATGTCATGCTGTCCAAAACAACGACAAAGCCACAGAGAGGGAGGGAGAAAGAACGGCTAGAAGGAAAGGAAAAAAAAGAGGGAGAGAGAGAGCAGGGAGACAGAGGCAAGAAACTAGATTGTGCTAATGCAACACGGAAGACAAAGTGTTCCACCGGAATAGCATGTTTTTTGGGGGTTTTGTGTAAGGTGGGTAACTACTTGTGTGGAACCTTTGAGCTAAAGCACAAGTATTAACTACACCAAACAAAGCATTAGCCAACAACACAGAAATGTGTGTTTATGTATTCAAATTAACATTTTAGTCAAGCTCTTATCAAGTTTGGATCAATTTTGTTAGAATAGTTGCATTGTGGGATGAAATCTGTTGTTGGATTTTGTTTTCTAGGCTAATGCCTTGCATCAAGGTAATTTGCAATGAAACGAGGCATGTCATGCTAAAGCGCATTGCTAGTTAGCGCATTTAGCTTGTTTAAACTGGATTGTGGATGCAGGATTTTAAACTGAAATACTGTGCATGAAAAGTGCTTTACCTCAAACGGGTGAAAATACAAGACTTTTAGATGTCCTCTCACACACAGATACATCAGATACACACAGTCTGACATTACGAAGAGTGCGGGAGGGAGATATCAGAGAGCAAAGTCTGTGCACTGCTTTCTTCACATGATTCCAACAACGCCTGCAGCCTAATACTGTATCAGAGCAGGACGAGTAAGTCAGGGAGAAACACAGAGAACAAATGGAAATGAGAGCGATAGACCATCTCTGTTACAGTAGTTGACTAAAAGATGACAAGTTCGAGAGGAAGAGATAAGGCTGAGAAAGAAAAAGGTGAATTTGGATACTGGAGCGAGCGTGGCTGGGAGTAGAGTGGAATCTGTCCGACAGGTACTTGTCTCCATAGGCCAGCGGATTTCCAATTTACGATGCCCTTAAGCCCAAACCTGAAGCTTAGCATTATTCACTGTGAAATCAAGCTGCTGTGTGTTTTTTTATTCATCACAATCTTCTCACACGTCAAGGACACACATGGCAATTAGTCATTTGGAAACATTCATTTCTACCCCGAGAGACTGAATGATGCGATTAGTGCACTTATCACAAAACCTAAATTCATTCAATTTAAAGGGCACTTGTTATTTTGTTCTCTTTAACGGAAGACTTTTTTCATGTTCTTACCTTGCCCTCTTCACTATGGTAAGCCTACAATAATATATTTTTCAAAGTGCTAAAGCATAAATGATGTAAAAAATCCTTCATCCTTGTTATTGGACACTTTTACTCATGGACTGAATTAATCATGGTTAATGGCAAATAACAAAACTGATGTTTTTGGATGATTCTGGTCATGTTAGTATAAGTTCACAATGCAACAATAATTGAATGAATGAAATTAACTGATTTAAATAACAACAGCTACTTAATACATTCTACATAATTATTTCAAAGGATAACTGTCTATTATTTCCCTCTGATTTTTGGCTAATATATTTTTTTGCCAGGTAGCACAAAGCAAATAGGTTAATTAGACACAAATACATGCATATATAAACCCTATTCTATCACAACCCTTTTATCCTTCACTTATTTGTCAACCATCCTAGCATATTGCTTTAGTACACCAACAAGCTCTTCCTCAAGCACACGAGTGATCTTTGTGTGTACAGTTGTGCCCTTGGGCTTGCGAGCACATTCTCTTCACTTTAAGCTTCTCTCCCCCTAACAGCCTCTCTCATTAAACCCTCCTTATTGTCAGGGCTCATTTAGAGGCCACCAACATCGCCTCACTCAAATTAAAAACCTGCATCCCCGGGGCTAAAGCTCTACGTGCCGCTATGCCCAGTGGGCACTCAACTTCAATTTGCCCCGGGATTAGAATCTCAACCGATGTTCCACATCCGCCAAGTTCAAGAGGAAGCTCTGAGAAAATAAAAACGTCATAGATGGGGTTTCAGAGTAAGGCCAATCATGCAAAATCAGCATCAAGGGCAGATGTCCGTGCTGAGCTGGCCGTTCGAGGTCAGACTATCTAAAAGGCCTGGGGGCACGGGAGGAATGACGGACAGGTTGGGGTCAGAATGCAGTTGTCAGGTCACATAGAGTTGGACCTGGAAGAGAAAAATGAACCTAGGAAATAATGTATGAACAGAATGTGTATGTCAGTGCACGGATAATCTTAGTGGAGACTCTATGATTAATGTCATATTCTATCCCCATAGTGTTTTTCAGAGAAGTCTCCGAACTTGCATGTATTTGATTCCTCCACAGCTCACTGAGTAGTGCCCTATCAGCACTATTTGACTGAATAATTACACCCCTATAAGCAACTCACGCCTCTCGTCTGCACTGTACCTCCTCACCCCAGCCTCTCTGTCAAAAAGTTTCTATTACTCTGATCACATAACAGGCCCATTTGCATCCCTTGAGTGGACATGCAATTATCCCAATAAAGTCCTGCTAGTCCAGTCCTCAGTGAGTGTGGTGGAATATAGTTTGACAGGCAGTGGACATAGAGGAACAACGTATCATAAAGCAGTATCAAATGCACTATTTTCCCGCTTCCTTTGTGCTCTTTCCATTAGAATGGTTGTAGTTTTATTAAGCCATATACACATCATGCCTATACGTGTATATAAGTTCTGCAATTAATCATGACTAACATTAAACCTTGTAACCATAATTATTACTTATTATGTTTAATGGAAACATTATACCAAGTACTATCAAGGCCAAAACTTAAGATACATACCAATACAATACCATGAAATAAATGTCTACTATTACTCCTACTACTACTACTCCTACTACTACTACTACTACTACTACTAATAATAATAATTTTATTTCTTAAATTATAAACTGAGTAATTATAGACATGTAACATTATATTTTAACTGTTTGTATTTTATGTGCTAACAAGTTAAACTTATAACAATCATCAAGAAAATCCATTATAATAAAGAACGTTACATTAATTATTTTTAACCTTTTAATCAGTTATTTTTTACAGTATTAATATATACATTGCAGTCTTATAATAATCCTTCTTTTTAATATACCATAACTGCACAGGAAAAAAAAAAATCTTCTCGATTTGCCTGTTTTAATCAGTGTAATAAACTCACAGCTCATTAACACTGATGCAACCTCACCCGTCCATTACATACAAACACTAAGGATTCTGGATCAGTAAACTATCCTCATCAATACCCTGCAGTGATGGCCGCTAACTTTGCCAATTAGGCAAAGATGAAAAGACTCGGCCTGTTTTTTAGTGCTCCTGTGCAGATTTTTAAGGTCCTCTGTTACCTACTTTGTGTAAGTGCAACTCCAGCACTTCATTCTCCCATTGGCATGCCTGACTGCCCTGACATTTAGTTCGGGCAAATTGACTGTTTCCTGTCAGTCTCTTGAGAGCACTGTATTACTTTGTCCTGTCAAAAAAAACATGTCATCAGTGAAGGTGATGCCAGGATATTTGTTGTTTACTGAATTTATGGGGTCCATTATTTCTGCACTCAGTGTAATTATATTCATATTACATGCTGCCTGTCAAGGTCACGGCTGCAGACATTTTCAGCTGCTCTTCAAATGTCTGACCTTGCCATGGCCTCACAGCAAAACGTATTGGATAAAAGGTGAGTGGCTTGCTATAAGACACATGTGCATTAAAGGTAAAAGCTACAGTAATCACTCAGACTACAAGCAGTCAGAAGCCATCTTAGATAAAGCATGTGGCAGTGTGTGAACATTACAGGCAAAAAGCATTAAAACTCCATCACCTTGCAGTGGACAATTAAATTACTCGTGTGAATGGCTATCTTAGGGTGAAATTTTCCAGCGAGCCACTACGGAGTAATAGCTGGTGATAGTGTCCTTGCATATTACAAACTGCAGATACATGAAAGCATATACATAATAGGCACAATCAAAACATTTTATTAGGAAATCATGTTTTATAAATATTTAACAAATTTCATTATTATTATTATTACTACAACTAATATTGGACTATTTTCTGTTGTGTTGAACTTTGTTCAATTGCAGTTCAGTAAATTCCACTTCCTGTCAACATCCTGTGGATCGTGGCCAATTCAATTCAAATTCCATCTCATAAATTGAAAGGAAGCCAATTCTAAAAATTGAATTTTGTCCAAGCCTGTAAAATGCTGTGGTACATTAAAGGTTTTTCAGCTTTCTCTGTACCTAGAAACGCTGATCTCGCTTGCTCTCCAAATCCACACATCTCCTGTCCTCGATCCTTTTAAGCACACGAGCATAAAGACAACTCTGTGCTTTACACTTCAGTGTTAGACTTGTGTTTAGCAGGGAAGCGAGGAAGCTAATGGATTTTATGAAGGGAACCATCCCTCAAAATGTACCGACTAAAACAGACAGGCTTGAAGGACGGCAAGACAGTCAGGTAATGTACTCTTCTCTCACAATTAAGGGCACACAATTATCAATGTCGAAAAGCAGACCCATCCTAATCTAGCTCTGATTTACTTTAACAAAAAGAGAGGGGCCACATAATGAGAGAAATTATGCTTCCTTCATCTGCTGGTATTTTCACTTACTCTTGAATTATGGTGTCTGAATAGACCTGATGGCTCTTATGTGCACTCTGTTGCATACCTCTCGTTTATTTGCTGCCTTTTTTTTTAATTTATCTGCTGAAAGCAAAAAAAAAAAAGGCGTGGGATATGAATTACTCCTGGTGATCAGTGTATTAATTTTCTTGACACTGACGTTGGTAGACTTTCATTACCTCCTTTTGGACACTATATGGATTACTTGAAAAGAGTGACTGCATGACTGTGAGCCGGAGCACCATCCTCATTCCACTCTTGACAGGAACTACAATTACTAGGAACCTGATTAATCTGAGTTGCCAACAGAATGGCAGGGTGCACAGACTATCAAAAGAGAGAAAAGAATATTAAGTACACTACTAGACCTGCAAGGCCTTGGTAATTGCTTCATATTATTGGATCCCTTAACTCTACAATGTGGGGAAATACTATGAGATATGACTGCATGAATATGACCATTGATAATGAAAGATGTAATAAAGATAATAAAGATGATGATAGTTAAACTTGGAACATGGTACACATTACAGTAACCTTATTACACGTTACTGAGTATGTACAGTGGGGCTATTATTATATTGTTATATGAATGAATGAATGAATGATCATCGGATTGTTATACTACAACTAATAATAATGTGTTTACGATCCCAATCAAAGTGTTTTATTAGAATACCATGTTTTATAATTGTTTAACATTAACAGTTTGATTGATATCGTTAGTTAAATAGCCCCACAGCAATTAAAATTCAGCAGCTAAAATGGTCATTTTAATGGAATAATTCTGAATGTCTTCACTCTATTCTTTTGTATATGTCTTCACATTTTTTTTGCTAAAATGATGATAATATTACTTGCTACACTTAATGACTATGATCACTAAGTATAATGACACTTCAAGCTACGGTAAATTAATACCTACTTAGACAATATTAAATGTGTGTGAAGGAACCTCAGGTGTACATTTCTATTATTTTGTGTGAATGTAACTGAATGGCCATCATTAAAATCACATCAGCTCAAATAAAATGAAAACTTAACAATTGATGTCTTCAGAACATTAGCATTAGCCAACAGTGGGAAAAGAACAATTCAGAAAGAGGCCCCTGACACACTTTTAAGTCATGTCCTTCACACCTTGAATGAAATAATGACTATCCCTGCAATTATACCTCATCATGCGCAATAATTTACCATATAACACAAAATGATGAGTGACTTTGGGAGAGTTTTATGGAGGGAGAGAGATTGGGTAAGAAAATGGCCTCTAAAAAACTATCTAGTCTGCTGTGTGCTTCTAAAATGACTCACTGTATGGCTGGTCCTGACAAACATGACAAGAGGAGTGTGTGAAGTGACACTGAGCTGTATCCTGTGCTGCTCTTCCTATCATGTTGTAGTGGAAGAGGGTCAGGGTCGTCTTCAAGCAAACATACTCCCCTGTCAGGCCCTGACAGCAGCGATGGGACGGATGCCTGATGACTATAGCCCTGCCTTCTCCCACCTATACCCGAGAAGTCACCTTCCCCCTTCAAATACACTTATTATTCTTCATTTTGTAGTACCTGTCCATGCTAGTGTCATACAATGTCATCATTGCATGCAACGGTTGCTTCCTCTTATAATTGTTGTCATAGCAAAGGCGAAAGGGCAACTATTGTGCTTCGTTTTTTTCTCACTTCTTTTCACTCAATTTTCACCTCGATAAAGCACTTGCTCAGTTTCTTTTAACTTGAACAAACTGACAGCCCGCATCTCAAAAATCAGCAGGAAAGAGAACTAACACAACCAGTATAATGGAACGTCAGATGGGCTAGATGTGTATCAGATGTGAGGGCGTGAAGTGCTGTTAGCCACACTGTTCATTTAGGATTGGTCTGTCGATCAACAACACCAAAATTTCATTCTGTCATGTCCTCTCCATCTCTCTGTTTGACCCTGGAGAATCATGGTCAGCATTTTTACCACTGTTAACGTGGTAACAATTATGGTTTGGGAAGCTACTTCAAAACTGTACAAGCTATTCTTAATGTAAAACTAAAACACAGTCAAGCTACTCTTGTGAAAAGTAGTTGCCTACACTGCAGAGCTATTTACAAAAGTTATAAAACTACATTAAGGTACTTCAGAATACAATATCTAGTTTGTAATTCAATAAAATCATATACAAGAGACTGAATTATGCAAACATATGTTTATATATTTTTACGTGGAACAAAAACAATTAACAAACCTTAACTGAAGTGACAGCATTCATTATAAATCACCATTGTTCTCAAACGAACATATAAATTTACAATAAAAACGAATTGAAAACAGAATACACCATAATTTAAATAACATTAACTTTAAGAAGCAATATTTTTCGCCTGTAACCATCCAAGATATCATTTATAATTTCAGTCATATTTCATATTTTCATGACATGAAAACAATTGGGGTTTTGAGTCTTACTTATTTCAACAGTTAAATTAAACTACACTAATTTATCAAATTAAGAACTAGAACACACTCAAATTTATGTAAGTGAGGTGAAACAATGGCAATTGACACGGCATTTAAATACAGTCAATGAACTGGTTTGAATTATTCTGTTCATTTGCATGCACTCTCCATATGAACCAGTTCAAATGAGTGATTTAGATGATCTGGATTTCCAAAGTTACATACAATATAAGAGAGAAGAGTGCTTGAGCCAAACCAATTGACCAGAATAAATCAGACTATCCAATGCTACATGTGAGTGAGAGTATTACAATAGAGTTTGCACTGAAGCTGTGCAAGAAAACTGTGACACGTGACATTAAAACGGCAATGTAGTGGTTGATGCTATACTGCTGCTTACTGCTCCCAGAATGAGAAACAGCTTCTGTTATTATTCCTCTATCCTCATACGGCCTGTAGCAAACTCACTCTCTAAATAAACTTCACTGTGTTCTAAATAGCTGAATGTGGAGATACAGTAATTTTGCTGACAAATGGTTACACAGAAGAACAGCCTATAATGCCACTTTGGTATATTATCTTAGTCGCTAATGCGTGAAACTTAGCAAAGTGAACAATGAAAATGTCAAGATGAGAGTTTTTCATTTATGATTTCAGTTTATGTAATGCATCACTGCATCAAATCAAATATTCAGACAATATGAAACAAAAGCAAGCAGAATTCTTGGATTTTTCTAAAAGCTGAAGTATTTAAATCTGGATGCCAAAATACTTTCTCCTGAGAAAAATAATAATGAATATAAAAATACATAAACATGATCCCTACTATTTGGCCATTGGTTACCATGGTCTAAATAATGTTAGCAGAAAAGAAGAGGATAAAGTTACAGTAGTAGATGTTTCATCCTTCACAGTAAGACCAGAAGCATGCATTTATATATATAAAAAAAGATTTCACGTCGCCCTTAAATCAGCAGAGGATTGTTGGATTGTTAGCATGGATAGGTTAAGTTAAAAAGGTTAAGAATTGTAATTGTCCTCCTTGATCCTACAGTAAAGCAAGCAAAACAATTCAGCTTTCTCAGCTCTTCCCTAATTGATCAGACGGCTGAGCTAACGTAAACTGTTTGTGTAAGTCCACCTGATCTTGGACCTGCCGAAAGCACTCCTCAGCTTTATGAGCACTGGGAAAACAGAAGCTCTCAATGATCTTGGCACTATTAATGGGCTCCAATGACCGCTCACCTCTGCAGCTTAACATAACAGTGGAGCAGCAGGTTGATGGTTTAATGTGCGAGTGCAGCGATCAGTAATGGCAGGGCTCAATGAGTATGCAGCCCTTGTACTAACGGATCGCCCCTTCTGAATGCAAATCCCCTTCTCACATCTCTTTAACTCAGGGCATTTCTCCATCTCTCTCACTGTCTCTTTCTTTTTTTGGGGGGGAGAGGGGTGCAAACGTAAAGGATTAGCACTGGTGCGTGACTGATGTGCGAGACAGACGCAATCAGAATACTTTATAAGTATATGCACATGTGTGCTTAAAGTAAGTTTGTGTGCGTGTCTTCTTTCTATCTCTTCTCCCTTCAGACTGATCTTAAATCCCGAGAGAGTGATCACACAAGGGGACGGCTTATTGTATAAAAGCAGTTTTGGATACAGGAGCAGTCATTCTTGGAGTCTAATCCACATGGCTGGCTCTCCTCCTGCGATAAGACATCACCTGTTCGCTCCGGTGTTGAGGAGGCTTTACCGCTGTTTGATATGAGATCTCTGGCGACCGATTTGCCTAAGGAATTAATGAAAGCTTTTATGCTGCATATATTATGTATACATATATGTACATATGCAAAAGTTGTCAAAGTGCATGGATGTCTGAGGAAAGGTAATTAAAGCTGCCTGACAGAAAAAAAACAACAACATATGTATATATATATATATATATATATATATATATATATATACATACACACACACACATGCACGCACGCATGCACACACACACAAATATCTATATCTATATATATATATATACACACACACTCATTTTAAATTGTTATAATATTTCTAAATACTACTGTTTTTACTGCATTTTTATCACATTAATGCAGCCTTAGTGAACACAATGGTTTTCTTTCAAAAACAATAAAAAGAAGAAATTTGTTTCTGCTCCTAAAGAATTGTAAGAGATGAAAAACTCTTGGAACGTGAGAACACCATTAAGTCTCCTCAGCCATGGAAGAGCAACCTTTGAGCAATACATTTTCATTTCTAGGTCTTACGCTAGGCATATAATGGCCAAATGCAAGCTTGTCAAAGCTTCTTGAGTTTTAACGTGACCCCAATGAACTTCTCCTTGTCATTATTAAATAAAATTATCTGCAGCATTACACAGGATCCCTGTAGATATGACAGTTTGATATGACCTTGATTAATCCTGAGGCCCTTTGTTGACTCCGACAGATATCACCATGGAGATGATGATGGAGTTGCCAAAAGGCAGTGTAAAATCTATAGACTACACTGTATCATCAGTACATGTCAATAAAGTTTAAAAAGGAAGCACAATGAAATGAACCTTGGGGTGCTCGTATAGATTACAACACACCAAATAGGCTTGTAATCTATTTGTCATTTGAAACCAACAAACCCAAGTGTCATAGTAGATTTGTCACACGTATTCTTGTTGTTGTGATGGCTATTTTGTTATGTTCATAAATTCAATGGGTTATTTGATATTCCACTGATGTAACAGTATAGACCCAAAATGATAAAATTGGCCAAGTGCACACACACTGATTTACACAAACAGACATCTGTATGCAAAACCACAGCAATCCAAATCTTTTACATGTTATTGTGCTTATTTTAACAATCAGCATGTGTCGACATACGCTGCACTCAGTGCAGGTCTCCATAATCAAAGTGGCAAGCCGCTTGCCTCTCACTGTCATCTCTTACACTTTAAAGTCAGGCTGCTGTGACAGGTAGGAATTTGCTGTGGATTAGGACTGTAATATATTTGCTATCAGAATGAATTAATGTGCCAAAGAATGTGGAATATTTGGTAATTACAAACTAATTTCCTCCCTACACCGTTTTCACAGATGTGTGCGTGTGGGGGGAATGGGTGGGATTACTTTTACCCTTTTATATATCAAATTAAAAACTGTCCATCAAATAATCCGTTGCAGCCATGTTCTAATTGGCTAAAACCACAGTTATAGGATGTCTTTGATGAGACCATTTTGCTCACAAGCCATGTAATTGGGACGTAATTAAAAATTGCCCTGGCGTTTAAACAGAGACCTGTCAAACACTGTGACCTTCCAGTGAAGGATTTGGATTATGATAAAGAGCCCTGAAGCCGGCTTTTAGAAATGAATTGAATTTTAAGCAAGGACAATCCTGCATTATGGTCTGAAATAATCAGGATGCGCATGAGTTTTGTAAATAATTATTATAAAAGCTACAAGATTTCTGGAATGTTTGTGCACATCTGTAACTATGTAGTCACTGACTGTCAGAAGCATATTGCACACACAAAAATAAAAAGCACAATCAGATTACACAGTACAAAGTATACTGTAAAAAAGATCATAATTGTAATGGTAAAAGACTACAATGCAATGCTACAGTAAAAATCTGTTAACAGGTTAGTATTTACCTGAGCTTGTGAAAAAGCTACACATCAGTGTATTGGTATATAAACCAATATATACCAATATATTGGTGCTACTCGTCAGTGGATTGGTATATAAACCAATATATATATATATATATATATATATATATATATATATATATATATATATCAGTTAATGAAATACTGTCAGTTTAAGTCTAATCTGCAAATCCTAAAATACTGCAACCATTTTTTGTCAACCACAGCTGCCATTTTTTAAAGCATAAATTTCAAGGATTTTTTATTTATTTATTTGTAGCAAGTGTAGCAAGTAAACTAAACATACAAATGCACAGAAATTAATATCACAATTTCCCCCCCCCTGCTTTTTTGTTTTATTGTGAATATTTTCTTCCATGTTAATCTAAGACTGGTCACTCAACATGCCAGTCAAATGGTCTCTTCCTCTCAAAATGTGTGGTTCATGGGCAGAATAAGCAGCAATGAGAAAGTCAAAAGTCTCTGACCAAGAATTCAGTGTCTTGCTCCAGAGCATGGTGGTAACAGCCCATAGATCACCCTCTTTTAGGCTGACCTTTCAGTCTAACCACCAGGGCATTCAACCACCCACATGTGAGACTATCTGCTGAAGAAAACAAGGGTGCCTATACCTAACAGAGCATGAGAAAACTCTTTCCAGTGATATGATGCCTCAGCATAAAGCATAAAGTAGCATCATCCTACTTCAGCATAGACCCATGCAGAAGATGCGAGAAGAGCGCTGTTCCCAGTGATTCAGAGAAATCATTTCCCCCTATACATTTGCATGCAAATGCTCCCCTTCACAGCCCTTCACACACAATAGGCCACATAAAATTGTTGTCCCGTCAGGTAGAAATAAATTTCATCCCCTAACTCTCCATTTAGTGGGTGTTATGGTGTCACTGTGCATCCAATGAATGTGGAAACTCCTTATAGTAAAATGCATTACAGGAAAGGCATAACCTTTGAGAACCCCTGGAAACTCTTCGATGCCTCTGTTTTTGATGATTCAAGCACTAAAAGATTTGCTAATATCTCCAAAAATGAAATGTTGCTATGACGGCCAATTCACAGTTAAAATCCCATCATCTCTCGAATCCTAAGCCAGATTTAATATGATTATGACAGTCGAGAGCATTAATTCAAAGATCATAAGGGCTGTTAAACTTGGAAATCTGGTTAATTAATATGTTACTATCATCTACACTAGTTCTACCACTTAACAAAAGAAAAAATAAATAAATAAATAAATAAATCCAACATACAAAAAATGTCATTAACTTTGGATTTCAGTGGTGGGACAAGAGCTTTCTCAACCACAATGAATGGATCATTGTAGTAATTCAAATTCATACAATTTACTGGATTCCACATTGTGTGACAGTAACGTCACTGTGGTAATTCTCTCCGTAGTGTTAAAATCTCTCCTCTCTAAGATCAGCCTGGTTGCCCCTGGTCAGGCATTTTGTCTAGTTTGAACTTGGTAATGGAATAAATTTGGGTGTCATCTCTGACACTAATCCACACCATTTCTACCAGTTTCTGATAGAACTTTACAGCCCAAAAGACACAATTAGCCTAAGTGCTAGGGATGGGAATCATGAAGAATTCAGCTGTTCAGATTCCTCTTAATGATTCTATTTCTATCAATGATTCTTTTAGTACTTGTAAGTAAAAGACATACAATTTCACTGCCAAATTATGAGACATCTTCAATAATAAAAATATTTTAAACTATTTTTGTAAATGTGTTTACTGTGACTCTTGTAAGAATCACTCTCTTTTTAGGAGATGACATACTTTAAATACAATTCAACAATATAATATATTTTGTAATACATTTTATTTATTTTTATAAATAGGCTACTATTAACAAAACGCATAATGCTTATCTGTAGCTACACATTGTCATTTGAACAACTAATCAGGAAACCACACTGATTTACATCAAACAGCTGATTGGGTTTGATTCACTTAAAATAATTAAATCATAAGGTTCATTAGATCTTGAACTAAACTACATTGGCTGCACTGTATGCTTCTGATTAACTAAAAAGAACTGACTCATGAAAGTCATTTGTTTAGAAATCGGACCACTGACTGCAGTGTATGTTTCTTATTTCCCAATAAGAATCATTACTATATCATTTCTATCAGAATACGCTGTGGCTGTTTCACACTGTAGATTTAGTAGCAATGTTGGATACATATAATACAGAAAACTAGCAAAATTTAAAATAGCATATTCTACTAGGAATTCATATTGGAAAAATAAATAGCTTAAGATTTTTAAGATGGATGCGATTCTGAATTCAGCCTTTTTCTGACATTATTTATTTATTGGAATCAGTTCTCTTCCCACCTCGGTGCATTAAAACCATTTAGCAGCTCAATGATTCAGACTCTAATAGAATATCCCATGCTCACTGTATGTATATGTTTATGGTTATATCCTAAAAATAAATAAATAAATAAAAAGATCAATCTTTTTTCTCTTATTTTTAGTCAACTGAATGATATTGCTTACTGTCCTTCCACAATTTATTCCATTAATTTCCATACACTGTAATTTCCATACATCAATCAGAGTCCTACAGCATTTAACACATTCTCTTCTTCTTACATTTGACTTTTGCCATATCATAGATGAAACCTGGTTCTTTTTGATGGATCTTTAAGATTGAAGCAAGAAGCAAGTAAATAAATCAATGAGTATCCTCATTGATTATTTCTGGCATGAATGTGGTAGCTATGTATCCCACTACTGCACAAGCACAAAAGGTGGGGTGCCATATAAGCACCACCCTTCATATCGGCAGCAGGACCCAAAACAGCATCTGTGACTTTTTTTAGACCTCTAGCACAGATTGGAGAAAAAAAAAGAAGAAGAAGCAAATTACACAATAGATTTCCCTCTGACAATGTATTAGGCTGATGTGTTTGGA
The DNA here is from genome assembly GCA_021397915.2 of Tor tambroides. Classification (NCBI taxonomy): domain Eukaryota; kingdom Metazoa; phylum Chordata; class Actinopteri; order Cypriniformes; family Cyprinidae; genus Tor; species Tor tambroides. The sequence goes on along the minus strand of JAFVLL020040282.1, from coordinate 600 downwards.
CTGGAAACCAAACATTTAAATAAAATGAATCAGAAATGAACACAAGCAAGATGTCATCATGTGCACAAGCATAAAGCGAATATGACACATCTCTCCAATGTGTCGTGATGGAAAAAGCATATCATAAATCTAGACAAATGTAAATGATGAGGAATATGCTGCTTGTGTCACAACGCCACAGTTGACCAGTCCCTAGTTTCAGTAAAGCATAAAAAAGAGGCTTTTAAGTGCCGTTAGAGTCGGTCATTTGTCACACATCAAGATGTTGTGACAGGTGCCATATAATATTTAGCTGAAGGACGGATTTACACAAGTAGGTGTTGACTAAGTGAAGTAAGAAACCAGTCTGTGTGTATGTGTGTGCATCCATACACCCTGGGACCTGATCAGCGCTATCATTTGCCCACATGTCCACTGTGCTGTGCTGTTTGCTGTCATAAAAAAAGAAAGAAAAGAACAGACAGAGCCAGTGAACAAATGCACACTGATCTAAACACTCCAGACCTCTCACCCTCAGGACTCCTCTTCCCCCTCACGTAGCCCCAGCGCGAGGCTTCGTCTCTAGAGCAGCCGCTCAGACATCTGCTATGAAAGTAGAGC
>JAFVLL020040281.1:0-10803 GCA_021397915.2 Tor tambroides | reverse complement strand
ATCTATCTATCTATCTATCTATCTATCTATCTATCTATCTACCGTTCTGTCATTCTATCTATCTATCTATCTATCTATCTATCTATCTATCTATCGTTCTGTCATTCTATCTATCTATCTATCTGTATCTGAAAAAAACTACTAAATATGTAAAGCCATTCTTTTTGTTTTTAAATTATTTACATTTTTAATTATTTATTATGACAGTATTATTTCTTTAATGCAGGTTCTTTTTGTTTTTGTTATTGTTTTTTGTTTATTACAAAAAATTATAACAAGAAAATTCTGTTTCCAATTACCCCTGGAAGTTCACGTATAACTGGTTAGAAATCACAGACCTACTACATTTGCCAAAATGTGCAGTATTCATCAGAGCACACTGTGTTCAATACTGCATCCCACAATACCGAGGTTCTCAAACTAAGGGAAACAGAGATGTTGGAAGAGGGGCGTGGATTTTTTTATTGGTGTGAAATTATTTATTGTCATCAGGGAAGAGCGACCGTAAATACTTACACAGTATATCAATGTGTTCAGAATGTTTAATTCCAATTTCTATAATTATTCAAAGACTTTCCTGTAACAATAACATTGTTTTGGTTGGTTACCATGGATTTCATCAGAGTTGGTCCATTCTCCACAGACACAAGAGTTGCAGGCTGCTCTCTTGATCTGTGACTTGTGAGGGAAGGAGTTGTGATCGTGACAGTCCATCTACATCCACTCATAAAAGTGCACAAAGCATATGACATCAGTTCAAGTTTGTGTACCTCTGCCACAATGCAGTGTGCTTGACTTTATTACAGCGATGCAATGTGTAACATCTCCCCCTTGACACATTATTTGATCAAACTTTGAAATTCAGATCATTTTACGCAAAATTGGATTAAAAATGCAAAATAACCATGCTAATTTGCATAACAGGGTACCTTAAAGTTTCACACAAAAATGAAAATTTGCTGAAAATTTATTCACCCTCTGAAATGTAGCATTACATCATTTGCTCACCAATGGATCCTCTGCAGTGAATGGGTTACGTCAGAATGAGAGTCCAAACAGCTGATAAAAGCATCACAATAATCCACAAGCATTCCACACCACTCCAGTCCATCAATTAATGTCTTGTGAAGTAAAAACTGCATAGTTGTTAGATCATAAGAAACAAATTCAGATGTTTTTAACTTCAAATTGTCACTTCAGACTAATATACGAGTCCTCTATCCATAATATTGCTTTCTTCAGTGAAAAAGTCGACTCATCTGAATCAGGAGAGAAATATGCACACGTCAAGCGCCATTTACAAGCCATGAATGATGAATTTTTGACCAATTTGTTAACTATTCTCAACTCATTATTTGATTGTAAGTTGACACACACTGAATTGGATCAAAAGCAGAAAATTAAGCTTGAATTAACATGAATTTACCTTGTAAGTGATGTAATGTGACAACATCGTACCTTACTGTTAGAAATATTTATTGCATACTGCATGCAGCTTCACATACTGTTTTTAAAGATACTGTAGCATTGCTGTGCAGCATGCTACTGTTCTTCCTCTCTCTCTCTCTCTCTCTCTCTCTCTCTCTCTCTCTCTCTCTTTATATCTGTCACTCTTAACTGTTTCTCTCTGACTATCTCCATCTGGCTCTTTGTCTGGGCAGACGATTGGATCACAGATTCCCCGAGTCTCTGGCTGCAGAGATCCTGATGTGATGTGCTGGTGTTTGCAGTACGCAGCTTGATTCTGCGTGACTCTGACACACTGCAGAATATCTGAACCCTCAGCGTGGCTGTGAGCCAGCAATGCCTGCGAGAACATCCTCCCATCTGCCATGTGTATTTGGCAGCGTGTGTCTCACTCTGGTTTATATACAGAATGATACAGTGTTTTGTGGATGAGTGTCTGTGTGTGTGTGTGTGTGTGTGTGTGTGTGTGTGTGTGTGTGTGTGTGTGTGTGTGTGTGTGTGTGTGTGTCTGCAGTTTCGGGTCTGTTGCCAAATTGGAGAAATATTTAGCAATGCCGTGTACAGATAGAAACCGGATTAATTCTGATACTCTGATGTTAAACGAGGAGTTCATCCAAATTTCTATTATGATACTTTAGTCCTTTAGTGTCTTTATTGAAGCTTGAAAACTTAAGCTTCCTTGGAAGAAAGAAAGTCATACGTGTTTGGAACAACACGAGGGTGAATGAATGATGACAGAAACTTTTGAATGTTTAACAAAATTCTGTTGCCCAGGTTGGTAAAATTAATGTTTGATTTGCCTATGCTCCACTTTTCAAATCCAGTTTATTCTTTTTATATAATGTTGGATGTCCTCAGAATGGTATATTACTATTTTGTGAAGAAGGTATTATGCAGTTTGTATGTATACTGTGTGCTAATTTTGTTTATATATGGAACACCTATGCAAGCAACATTTGCCATATATATTTCTACACTATTGGTTTTTTTAGCTTTTATTTTTGTTTTCTGTCTTAATTTTAATTTTGTTATTTTTTTTTCTATTTAGCTTTTAATTTAATTTAATTTAATTTAATTTTAGTTTTAATTAGAATAATTTTAGTACTTCAATTTAAAGTTTTTACATTTTAGTTTTTCATCTATTACTTATTTTCTTATTTTATTTATTCTTATTTAAATTCTAAAAGTTTCCATTTTACTTAATAAAAACAGTGCAGTGAAACTGAGAAGACATACTGCGTTAACGGTGGAGACTGCTATTTCATACATGGTATAAATCAGCTGTATGTGTAATATTGTTTCCCACAAAGCAATGCACTCAACCTTCCATGTGTACTGTGAACTGAAAGCAATATCAACTGAGATTTTTAAAGGGACTACATGTAAGAATTTTCATGTATTAATCACATTTTATTTCCAGTGTGAGCAGCTTGTAATGAAACTTGACCTTGAATGAAAATGTGACCTTCACTGACTTCCTAAGTTTTCTATGAAAGCCTGTAGACTGATTTTTATGTATTATTAACATAAACTAGCTGCCACTCATTAAATTAAACATAGTATTGAGGTCATGTGACAAGAATGTAGCATACTACAGTTGAAGTGTTTATCATTTCTGCATTCTGTTTCACTTGCTATTTATTGAAAAATAGTAGGCAGTGTACAGTATACATTCAGAAAGAGGTTCAAAACTGTTGTACCCTTTCATAATATGTGCTTTTAAAGTACTTGTTATGTACTTTTAAGGCACTAATACATACAATTTAGAGGTAAATAAGGTAAAAAACAAAAAATGTACCTTTTAGCTTTTGTACCTTAGGGTACCACGCCAGTGACAGCTTTGTACCTTTTTTTCCATAGTGTGTACTGTGCAGTATACTAGTATGCTAGCATTCTAAACACAGCCATTGAGACATTTCTCACAATGTCACTAATCTATGATGCTCATCTCTGACTTTCTGTATGTTTGCGTGTTTGTTTGTTCGTATGTTTCTATAGTAACCACTACATTGTCTCCGGGCTCAAGTCATGCCAGGAAGTGCAATGAAACCGAGAAGACATACTGCGTTAACGGTGGAGACTGTTATTTCATACATGGTATAAATCAGCTGTCCTGCAAGTAAGTTAAACACATTCACAATACATTCATTTTATCTTCTCTCACTTTTACAAACCCTTAACTTTATATTAATGTCATTGTTTATGGGTTTATTTTTACTACACATTGGTTTGACATCACCAGACTCAAACAGGACTGTCAAATTAATACATTAATCTATATAAATTCATATTTGAAATAATGAAACAAAATTTAAACGCATTTCACAGTTCAATTGCATAAGGTTTTTTCCTACCATCGAGTCAGTATTTTAGTATTGTTTATATACTATTACAGTACTTATATATGTTGAAATTGCCTTCTTTTTATATTTTTCAGTTTTCATTTTAATTTTAGTTTAAGTTGTAGTACTTTTGTTATGTGCTTTTGTAATTTTATTAGTTTTTTTTTCGCATAGCTTTAAATTATTTTTATTTTAGCTGTAGTCATTTTAGTACTTCATTTTAAAATTATTTATTTAAATTATTTGCCAAGGCAACGTTTCTAATTTTAATTGAAGTTTTTCAAGTTTAAGATTTTCATATTTCAGTTACAGGAAACTGCATCAGAGCAAATCATTTACCACCTCCTGAGTTGTGTGGATGGTAATCCATGCTAATAAAATATATTATCACAGTTAGAACAGTTATGTGAATTTCTTAGAATTTTATTTACTTCCTTTAACTTGAAATTCCGAATACAGTTCTGCATTCTGTTTGCTGGTTCAATTCAAATTTGTGAATTTAAAATAAATTCCTTTAATGTCTAAATGGCACCCAGTGCTACAACGTATTGGCTCATGAAACAATGTAAGTTTATGATTGTTGGGCCTTTGCTGGGAAAGAAAGTGGCTCTTGGAGCTTGGACTCTTGTGCTTTAATTGCCAGAGAAATGACAGTCTGAGGGTCTGGTGGAAGGGGACAGGGTTTGCCATGTCGTCTGTCAGCTCTGTCGATGTATATAGCCGCGTTATCAATAGTATGCTGACTTACTGCTCCCCTGTGATACCACGGACACAATGCTCTGTTCTTATCAGCCATTTTGGACAGGGCAGCGCAGATTTACGGTGTATGCGCCAGTTTTTTAAAGGAAGAGAAGCAAACCCATTAAAGCTGTTTAAAGCTCAAACCCTTTGGGGAGATGTCATCCTTTAACTGTGACTTGTCGAGTCAATCTCTTTAATTTACAGAACAGAGCGTCTGAAGCGGCTATAAGGGTTAATAGCCCTCAGGGAAGCATGGACTGATTTGAAAATAGTGTGTGTTGCTCTTGGCTTTCTTGACACAGTGATTCACTTATATGCCTGAGAGTTTATCTTCAACAGCGCTGAAGCTTTACTTCACAGTACAGGTGGGCGGTATGACCAGAATCCTTTAGCACAGTATAAGATGTTTTATATCATGGTAACAGTATATCATGGTGGAAATTCAGTAAATACTTTACTAATGAATCATACTTCATCTCATTTGATTGTTTATATATATATATATATATATATATATATATATATAGATATATATATTGCATAATTGTATATAGTTGTATTTTTTATATTTCAGTTAAATATATTGAATGTTTTTTAATTATATGCATAAAATATAAACATTAAACATCATAAAAATATAAAAGCAAAAATATATACAACTTAAAAACAAAAACATTTTAAAATGCCCCTATTATGGGTTATGAAAGGTTCATATTTTGGTTTTGGGAGTCCCCAACGACTCCCAAATGATTCGTTTAAAGATTCATTTTTTTCAAACCCTTCCTTTGCATGACGCTAATCTGCGGTGATTGGTCCGATTGGTCTAATTTTCATCTCATCTTGCCTGTAATGCCTGATAAAGCAGCAGTACTGCTTTGTGTACAGCGTTACCGGGGAAACCGCTATTTTTAATGCTCCAAAAGGGGCACCTAGTGGCAAAGAATGAATTTGCATTTTCATTCAGACCAACGCGAAAATCAAGTTTTCTCAGGTCTGTGCGCGCAAGTGGGCGGGCATATGCTAATGTTTCATGTTGACCTCAACATGAAACGGCTTGGGATTCGTTTTAAAAACGACTCGTTTCAATGATTCAGAGTCAACTCTTTCATTTGAGAGACAATACCTTTATACATGGTGCACTTTCAGATTTACAACTGTACAGGATGTTTTCATTCACTTAGAGCTGTGTTACACACTGCATGAAAGGTAATTTTCAAAAATCCATAATAGGGGCACTTTAATTGATTTATAAAGCTGTTATATATTTAAAGTTTTTTTTATTTAGAGAGTACTACTACTGTTAATATACAGCCTGGTTTTAATATAACCTGGTATTATTTGCTATTTTATAAAGTTGAATTTTTTTATTAGTAAATAGGCAGTTATGAATATGAAATTTGGGCGGAATTATAAATGCTTTTACCTTTCTTTGGATAACCAGTGAACTCAAAAAATACATTTTCCCACATCAAATAAAGGTTTTAAACAAGCAATGTTTTCACTAACAAATTTAGCACAAATATATATCGACCACAGTATAAAATGTTTTGCATCTCTACCATTTGGCACATTTTTACCATTGTACAGTATATATGTCATACCTCCCAACTCTATTTCAGAGACATTACTTTAACATGTCATCTCAGTGTGTGTGTGTGTGTGTATGTGTGTGTGTGTGTGTGTGTGTGTGTGTGTGTGTGTGTGTGTGTGTGTGTTACTGTAGCTACTGAGGCAAATGAAATGCAGCCTGTCCCAATGACCTCTGCAGTAAATTCTGCAGACAGACTGAACGGTGAATTCCCCAGTAGAACTGAACTCTAAAATACCCTCAGTATATAAATAATGAAAACCTGTGACTAGACGAAGCTTTTGGCACCATTATGAAGCTTTTAGGGACTTTATTTTGCTCCTGTTTGTCCTAGGATGTTCTCCTCATTAATGTGAGGTCTTATAGATGATCACAGAAGTGGAACTGATTGGCATTTTATTAGGAAGTAAAGATGTAAAGCTTCAGATTAGGTTTGATTATGTTTGTTCTACAGTGGCCCCAAAGAGTATTTGGACACCTATGGCATGCATAAAAATGCCATAGCACTGCACACAACTGTCATGTTTATAAAAACAAAAAACTGATAAAAATTATAAACCCCACTGTATTTAAATAGCATAGGCTTATGGTGACCAAGAACAATAACTATAAAGAAAACTTTAATGACAACTATATTAGCATGGACACCAACACACAATAATAGTCTGTTTATTATAAGAACACGCCACAGTTTTGTTTTCTGACACTTTAAATGCTGGAGATCTTGATTGTTTTTAGCATTCATCAGCTTGAAAAAATGGCTTTAAAAGTGATTCCAATAATATTGTTCCTCTGTGTTGTTATCGTTACGGTTGTGGTGGGAACTATTATTTTACATTCAGAATGATTTTTAAAAATATATCTTTATTGTCATCATTATAGTTATTGTCTTTGGTGTGAACATGCCTTAACTGTTGCTACATGAAAACGTCTAAAACATTTGTGTATTTGACAAATGTTGTAGCTAATCCACTTCATCTGTGAAAAAAAAGTGTCTGACTTCATGTCTTCTTTTTCAACTCCTCTGACTGTAAGCGACAAATTTCACAGAAAGGTTAAATCTGAAGTCGAACACACCTACTGAGTACGAGAAATATAAAAATATGAATGTGCATATCACATATTATTATCATATCATCATATTATTGAGATAATAAATTTGACAAATAATTACAAAGAAATAGCAAGTAACATTTGAATTAAACATGAAATTTTATAGAAATACTGAAATAATAATCTTATTTTATTAACTTTAATTATGAATAATCTTAAAAATAATAATAATAATTTTATTTACAACTTTAAATATTTTTAAATGAAATATAAATATAATAAATAAATAAATTTAAAATAAATAAATAAAAATAAATTTTACTCAGATTTAAACAAGCATATTTTGTGTGTACACTGAAAAAAAATAACTTGTAGGATTTACTTGATAAAATCATTGTAAAAATTTGCACAATTTTAAGTGAATTTTACTGCTACTGCTCTGTACAGTTTACCTGTTATTGTAAAATCTGTTTACTACTGAATTTAACATTCATAAAGAAATAAATATTATTAAATAAAGAATAAATATTAAATATTACATTTACATTTGTTTTTCTGTAGTATTTGCTTCACCACAGAATCATTTTTATCAGTGTATAAATGTCTCCAGTAAGACAAAAAACCATATTAATATTTGATTGTGGCCCAATGGAGGACCCAGTTTTTGAGGCGGGTTAGCGCCCCCTTGAGGAATTGCCATCCAATTGAACCATCTGAATGAATCAGTTCTGTATCATTAAAATGAATCGGGCTTCCCACAACGCCTGTATATTTTTAGACCCATCCTAAAAATGGCATGAAATGACATGGACCCTCTTTCCTCAGGTTCAAACTCGTCCAGCATGGCCGCAGGCTGTGACATCACAGCGATGACATCATCAGGTGGAACAGCTCGCTGGGGTTGTTCTCTGTTGTTCTAACTGCATGTTTCTCTGCTCTCGTCTCTCTCTCTCTCTCTCTCTTCCTTCTCATGTCTCTCTCTCTCCTCTACCCCTTCCCTCTCGTTCCTTCCTTCTCCCTCTGCGGGTTTGTTTCCCTCCATCAGGTGTCCAAATGACTATACCGGTGAACGCTGTCAAACCTCCGTTATGGCCGGTTTCTACAGTATGTCCATTTCTTCTTCCTGTCTGTTTGTCTGTCTGTCTGCTCTGAAGCTGCATGTTGGCTATAATGTGTGTGTGCATGTACATGTCTGCCTCTGTTTGTCCATTCAGAGTTTTTATATTGGTTTATTAAGGAGAAATTCATGGATGTGAACAGATTTAATGTGCATTGATATATTATTAAAAGAGATTTTTCCAGAAGGATAAAGAAAAGTGGATATAGTGCAAATGACACAATAAAGCATGTTAACATATAGATTATTTTGCCTTAGAGCAGTTAGATTGAACAATAAATGAATTAGTCCATGAGACAGATTCATGTCATATTTGACAGGCACTCATTTATATCATTTAAAGGATTGTTCTGGGTTCAATACAAGTTAAGCTCAATGATAGCATCTGTACTGCACTTATGATGGGAAAAAGCAAGACTTATACAACATACACTACCGCTCAAAAGTTTGAGGTCGGTAAGATGTTTTAATGTATTTGAAAACATCTTAATGTACTTTTCAATGCTCAGCAAGGCTGCATTTATTTGTAAAAAAAAAAAAAAAAAATACAGGAAAAAGAGTATTATTGTGAAATAGTATAACAATTTTAAATAAGTCTTTTCTATTTTTTAATATATTTTAAAATGTAATTTATTCCTGTGATGCAAAGCAGAATTTTCAGCATCATTACTCTAGTCTTCAGTGTCACATGATCCTTCAGAAATTATTAATATGATTTGCTGCTCAAGAAACATTTCTTACTATGAGTGAAAACAGTGCTGTTTAATATTTTTGAGGAAATAATGATACATTTTCTTCAGGATTCTTTGATTAATAGAAAGTTCAAAAAGCAGCATTTATTTAAAATGTATTTTTTTGTAACGTTACAAATGTCTTTACTGTCACTCTTGATCAATTTAATCTGACCTTGATGAAAGTATTCATTTATTTTTGAAAAATTGTACTGACCAAAAACTTTTGAATGATAGTGAATGTCATCTGCTGTCATGACCATGTAAAACCTGGTAAATTTCACATAATACACAATAATAATAGAAAGGGACTGTTTACATAGAGATATAAAACATTTTATGTCTTTTTTTCCCACATTTTTTACTGGATTTTTATTATTTTTATTGTTTTGTCTGCAGAACAATCAACTCCAAGATACACAGCAGCAGGAAAATTACATTTTACATCATACTATATTTGTGGAAGATGTACAATATAGTCAGTAGATTTTATATAGTTTAGTAGATTTTCTCGTTGCTGTGTATCTTGGAGTTGATTGTTCTGCAGACAAAACAAAAATGTATGATTATTCTGCGTACGAAAATGTGTGTTTCATATGTAATCTGTTCAGTGGTTCTGCAGACAAAAGAATAAGCCTATATCACACATATTTCTGCTTTCAGATCCTTCATGAAAGCATTATAAGTGCATTACTGCAAGCGTAATTTCAGCTCATTTTAATGATGAGAAAATTTCCACAGTTGCTGTTGGTAAATCTCAACTTGCATTGAACCTGGAACATTTCTATCAAGTTCTGGTTGTTAAGTAATATGGATGCTGTTGTTTTGTGTGATCTCTAATAGCGTTCTGAGCCTGAGGCATGATGCATGACTCTTAACCTCTAACCTTTGACCTCTAGAACTTTCCAAACAGTGGTAGTTGGCTAGAGGAGCCCTCAGTATTGCCAGTATCGTGCATGCCGTAGCTCAAGATGTGTTTATACATCTGCACATTTGCAGTGGAAGTTTAAAAGCATACATGAAAATGTAATACTGTGACTAAACCAAAGCCATCTGATTGTTGTTTTGCATATGAATCATTAGATGTGTGTCTACATTCATCTGTACTTGAGTCGTTTTGTGTTGTACATTGTGCTTTTCTGTTTAATGGTTTTGTTTGTTTCTTTGTGTTTGTTGTCTTAACCTTAAACCAGAAATGAGGTCTAGTAAATATGGCAGTAAGTGTGGCTGTCTATGTCTGCATGCATTTGTACGCTTGCTTACATGCGATGAACAAGAAAGGCGTGTTGTTTGTTTGTTTACTGGTATTTCCATTGGTTTGGTTTCTGTTTTATGGGGAATATGGAGTTGGCCAGTGTGTGTCTGCATTGTCTGTCTGTTACTGGAACGTACAGTCACTCACCTCAGTGTCTCAAACAAAACCAACCAAACAACACCACTGATCGCATTCTAGTGAACCGCCTCTATCTGAACAAGTGGACATTTTTACCTGAAATCTGTTTTCTTGTTTTGTTCTTTTTTTTTTTACATTGTCAACTTTCTGCATTGGCAGAGCATCTTGGAATTGAAATCATGGGTATGAAGTTATTATTTGTTTGATTCTTTAGTTTTTAAGGTTCATGGCATAATTTGATGACATAGATTAAGCATATTCACATAAGGACTCGTCTCGTTCTATTTTCTCTGTCCTATATTTGAACAAGCAAACACATTCCCAGCTTCTGATTTACTTTTTCAGCTCTGACAAAGCGACACTCATTTTTA
>JAFVLL020040278.1:0-40527 GCA_021397915.2 Tor tambroides | reverse complement strand
GAACCAAACTGAGAGACCATTTTGAAGGCTCAGGAAACCTTTGCAGGTGTTTTGAGTTGATTAGCTGATTGGCATGTCACCATATTCTAATTGGTGGGTTTTTGTTAAATGTGAGCCTAAATCATCACAATTAAAAGAACCAAAGACTTAAACTACTTCAGTCTGTGTGCACTGAATTTATTTAATACATGAGTTTCACAATTTGAGTTGAATTACTGAAATAAATGAACTTTTCCACGACATTCTAATTTATTGAGATGCACCTGTATTGTAACTGTGTGCACTTTATCCCCAAAAATAGCTAGTTTTCTTGCAGTTTGTGCTTTAAAGGCCTTAAGTCCAAATAAATAATAATTTCAGATATAATTAAAATAAATACTCAAAGTTTTGATTTTATCTACACTGTCAGTGTGAAAGCAGCTGCTGCTGCAGTTATGCTGCTGCTTTGCTTATGTACCACTTGTCTATGGTATAAAATATGCTTTTTTTCTTCCAAGTTTTGTGTTCTACGTGCTTGATCTCACTTTCTTTTACCATCTTGTGCTTCACCGTGAGGGAGTGATTAGTGATTTTGTGCATGTATTTACTCTGCATGAGTCTAGCATCTGTTCTTTCTAATTAGCCACCAGGAGACGGATGAAGAGAGAGAGACAAACAGAGAGAGTCGAGGAGAGATAGGCAGAGAAAGAGAGGGAGTGGAGGGTGGAGAAAAGTAGGGAGAGAACACAACAGGGGGAAAAGAAGAAAAGGTGGGGAAAAAAGGGACAGAAAATGGGACTGAGGAAAAAAAGAAGAAAAATGAAAGAAAGCAGGAAGTGTGACAGAGAATCATAGGGGTCCCAAAAACACACACTGAATTATTAGAGGGATAATTCAGCTAAAAATGAAAATTCTTTCATAAAAGTAGTCCATGACTCATACATAAGCTTTCTGAAGCCATAAGGGAAACAGATTCAAATTTATCTTGTTATTCACCACCCTCCAGTGGTCTGTTAACTGCTGTGAGCAGATCATTGAGAACCGCAGGAGTCTGATTTGTGAATGAATCTTTCAGAACAGTTCTAAGAACTAGATCAACTGATTCACTGAAAAGACCTGATTCAAAAGAACGACTAGATATCACCTGAAGTGGATAGGCATTAGCATTAGATGTATATGGACAACTTTTAAGTATTGTTATATTATGAACTATTCCTGCAATGACCGCAAAGGCTTTTATTTAACCATGTTAAGTATGTAAAACATGAGCATACACATGTGAGAGAAAGCCTTTGATATTCAATACATTTTCTCATTAAAATACAGTGACATACCCGGAGAGACGTTTATGTCTCACACATACGACTCGCAAAGGGAGGAGGTTAAGCAGAGAAAATGTAAATTAACCAGTGCAAATACTGCGGAAAATATCATTTAAAATACAACATTTATAACATAATATATACAGACTTGTCAAATGCACTTTATAAGAGACTCAAACTCGCAGCACTCACATAAACTTAAATCCAAATAACCCTGATTAAGACATCAGAGAGTTTTAAAACTCATTTTTCTTTTTCTTCACAAAACACAATTGGTGATGTAACAGGTAAAAGTGGATGGTAATTAAGATAAAATGGAAGAGAAGCGAATATTGGTGTATATAATTACAGTATGTGCTAAATCTTTAGCTGAAGAGACATCTGAAGAAGAGTGGAAAAGAAAGCAGAAGGAACAGAAAAGAGAATGAAAATATGGAAATAAGAGAGTCAAAAAGAGAGCACTTCAGGACAGATATAAGGACTGTCAATCTGTTCGTCTGTGATGAGACCAGCCGCTGGTACAGAAAATAATCTAATCCATGCAATATCACAGCTCAGTGGTCTGCACAGTCACTTTAAAACTAATAAAACAGTCCACAAACAATCATGGCACCAACAGACAGGAATTTGTTTGCAGAAGTAAGATAAAAATACTTTAAAATACATAGAGAAAAATACATTCATTTTCTGATTTAGAATGCAGAGGTCTCACACACTGTTTCCTTCTCAACTGCTAGAGTTTCACTGAGTCTACATTGTAAATGAGCAGTGCACCACGACACAACAAAACTATAACAATCCCATTGTAATCAACAACACAACATAGCATGCTTAGCGTAAAGAGCTTTTTCATTACAATGGAAACAATCTAGTAGTGCTGCGCCACTTGCTGCCAGTGAAAAATGCTTTACAGAATATTTATATGCAGTGTCATAAATCAACGGCATGCATAAACAGCATTAATCTGGCACTAAATTCTTCCCTCCATAACATAATGTATGGCCAGACCCAGACAGAACCAGCATATGCAGAACTTCAAAAGAAGTTTAGAAATCTACATTGATTTATGCCTGTTATTCACAAAGTTATTAGGACATCCTCTTGACCATAGCTTGATTATTTGTTACACATTTGGTAGTTCTGCCTACTACCAATACAGCTCATATTTAACAGTGTTTAATTCCGCTAAATCTGATAAAAAGCTGATAAAAACCTCTGGGCCTCCATTTAGCTCATTCACCATAGGTACAATCTGTATGTCTATGGCATAAAACTCACCCTTGGATTCAAAAATTACTTTGGACTAGGGGTGGGCGATATGGCAAAAATATCATATCACGATTTTTATCATGAAATCAGTACAGAGCAGTACAGCCAAACTAATTTCCCTATTATAAAGACAAATCCTTTCAAGGTAACAAAATATAAAAAAAGAATGGTGGATATTTAGGCCAAAGTGGGCGAAGATGAAAATCTGTGTCATTATTTTATCTTTGTTATTAAAAAATAAGAACAAAGATACACATTACAAATACACATAATATACAAATAAAACAAACAGTGTTTAATTTTCAGGTACAATAGGCATATTTAGCAGGAGCATTCAAGAAATTGAATGAACAAATATAAAAATAAAACACTATATAGATTGATTCCTATTAAACTTTTTTTTCAGTCTTTGTTGTTTTAACATTAAAGAATAAAAATTCTGTCATCTGTCTGTCCATTCTGTCATAGTATTTTATATTTAGGCCTATACCATCATTTACTCACTCAAAATTAGTTTTAAACCTGAATGAGTTTCTTTCTTCTGCTGAACATAAATGCTATTTTGAAGAATGTGGAAAACCAAACAGTTGCTGGTCCACAGTGACTTCCATAGTATTTTTTTTTTCCTACTATCAAAGTCAATGTGGACCAGCAACCGTTTACCCACATACCCACATTCTTCAAAATATCTTCTTTTGTGTTCAGCACATGAAAGAAATTAATACAGGTTTGGGACAACATGTGAGTAAGTAAATAATGACAGAAATTAAATTTTAGGGTGAACTATCCCTTTAATGACAGTCGGCTGCATGTTTAGTTCTGTCCCTTTAAGACCTGCGCGTATCTAATATACAGGCACGCATCCGTTTTTCTCTCAACTGTTTACTTTCATTTTAGACATAACCAACTGAGTCTATATGTAAACCTTGTGTGTTTTGACAGTATTAGCTCAAAAGATAACTTAGTTGAGTAATCAGGAGCTGTTAGACAGGCTTTTAGTTCGCGCGCTTCGGGTGTATGGGCTCAGAAAAAGCACACGTCAGACCAGGGCGTGAATGAAAAGTTTAACCGGCAAGGCTTTAAAACACACGCAAATAATGTACTTTTGTGATTGCAAATAAGTGCAGTGTCACGTGACTCCACCGCTGAGTTAACACTGAATGGATTTTGCGTTGTACAGTACACAGAGACGGTGGCGCCAGAACTGTAACTGAAAGAATGTGCGCTGTAGCACTTTACTACGATATTTCTTCAAAAGCAGTGCGATGGAAAAAATAGTCCAAAGTAGGGGTGTACGATATGACGATTTTTAATCGTGGATGATAAAAATGTCTCCACGATCAAAAATCGTCATATCGCACACCCCTACTTTGGACTATTTTTTCCATTGCAGTAGAAATAAACAGGTAGTGGAGCTCACTCAAGGGAAATATCACAAATATAGACTGACACTTTCATTCAGTGCCATCCAATCACACAGAGGTCCATCCTCATGGACACAGGCAGCATCTGAACTGAAGCATAGTTAAACGAGAGAGGGAAACATTCACTCTGCAACTGAAATAACCCTCCATTTGAAATGTTAATTATAGACCTGCTGAGTGTGAGGGGCTTGTGTGTCTGAATTGACCTCTTATTGGATATGTCAGACGGGCAAGGTCATTTAATTAGGCTGTGTGTTTGTGTGCATGTCAGCATTCTCTGTGTGTGTCTTAGACTTTCTCTGTCTCCTTGTTGAATCTTTCATAAGCGTATTAAATTAAAGCAATCAACGCTAAAACTAACTCCTGCCCCTCAGCATGCTCATCATACAAACATACCTCATGGTTGCTGTGTGAGTGGATAATACTTTATTTTAAGGTGACGTAGTTACAGTACAAATTACATATTACATACATACATACCATAGAAATAATAGCCAATGGCGCATACTGTAATTACAAGCAGCTGAACCTAAACCAAACCCCAACCTTAACCATATGTATGTGTGGTTAATTTACACTATGCACTACTTTTTTGTGTAATTACACTGTAACAAATGTCACCCTAAAATGAAGTATAACCTGTGAGCATACTATATGTGTATCTTTGTGTTTGTGAATCTTCTCATTCAGTGATTCTTACCCATTTTGACTCCAAAATGGAGTCATTACTGTATATTCGTTACATAAATGCTCATGAAGTTAGGATTAGGGTAAAGATTTTATTTTAATTTACATGAATTTTCCAGGTCCATAAATTAAATGAAGTCGAAGTACAGATACTGAGTTAAATGCTACTTTAATTTTAAAGTTTAAAAGTTTAAATTTGACTTTTATCTGCCCAAATCATACTATATCTTGGTGTTTTAAAACAGTTAGATTCCTGATTCTTTAAAGAATAAAAAGAGTTGTCTTGATATTTAGTTGTTTTGCCTTATTTTAATACTTATTTTGTATTTGATTTGATATAACTTTCAACTTTCATCTTGAGGCCACCTTGGAGGTTTCCAGAGACCCCCCTTAGTGTGCCCTGGCCCTGTGGTTGAGAACCATTGCATTCTTCATTTTTCTAGAATCTACAATCTGAAGCTCATTGTAAGGAAGCAAAGCCTCACCTTTACTTTTTCTTGAAGTTTTCCCAGGCTGAAAGTGCTTTCTATGATGCGTGTGAGGATGCCCTGCTTGTCTTTCTCTAGAGATGAAGCCTGAGGATGGAGAAAGGGAACAGGAAGGGTTACACAGCTACAGGGAGGCAGATTGAGGAAAAAGAGGGACATTGAGGATAGCCATCATTAAAGAGAAGTTGTAGGGACAAAAGCCGGGAAAGAGAGACAGAGTTGCCAGTTACTTTGATAAAAAGTGGGAAAACAGCAAAGCAAGAGCAGCAGAGCAAATCTTTAAAAGTTTGACTAGACTTATGGGTACTAACATTCTGTTGAGTACAAACATTTCCCCGAGCGGCAGTGAGGCTCACTGCTTGGAAAAAGAGGACTATGAAACTTTCATAATCCCTAAGCTTAAGGCTCTGCCTCAAACACAAAAGTTGCTGTGTGAAATGATTCGATGCAGGGTTTCAATGTAAACTCTTAAGGCAGATGAATTCAGGGAATATGGTGGGTCCTCTGCTAAAACATGCTTTGTAAGTTAAAATAAAGTGCGAGGAGTTGTGCATTTATGATATGAGATAGTGTGAACCTTTCATAAAACAGTAATTGGGGCCCAACTGATTTGCTGCCTGTGACTTGTCATGCATACAGTTATTAAGTTACTTTTTTACTGGTAGAGAGGGGCAATGATAAGGTTACCTCCATATGGGTAACTAGAACATGAATTATTCCAATATTCTTTCATTTATTTAATACTTTCAATAAAAAAACTTGATCTAGTGTAGGAACAGTTCTCAGGGATGATCATTTCCAACTGGCACATTAGCGAAAAGCACAACTATAACTTCTGAAACCATCTTATGTTACCCAAGTTATCTGGTGTAGAAGCACAGATCAGAACTAACAAAAGCCAGAGTGCAAGACACACGGTAAAACAGATGGCAGCTTGCACAATATGCATGTGAGTTTCTGTAGAAGTACCATGTGCATGAGCTGGTCTCTTTCATGGGTGGTTCTTTCTGCAAGTGTGACAATGTTGGCAAGGTACTGATGAGCGATGAGCTCTTTCTCTAAAGAGTCTTCAACCTGTTGCTTCAGGACACTTATACGCCTCTGAGATTTCCTAAGGAGGGAGAGACAGTCAGAGGATAAGGACACAAATGAGAACCCGAATTTAAAATCTTAAACAAGTCAGTATTTATGTCAGTTTATAATATATACAGTGGGATTTGAAACCAAACTGAATATCTGCCATTGAAAAACTAACTTTGTTTCAGAATTTTGAAAAATGTAAAACATATAGTATCTCTTTTTAATTAGATATCCTATGTAAATTTCTGCATTTACTGCAAGCAAATTTGTAAAACTGACCATTTGAACGACTGTACAAACATTTCCTTGCTTCCTTAAATATACTCAGCTCAAGCAGGGAAACACAGATCATCAGGTTTTTTACAAATTTGTGGAGTTTACATGCTCTCATTAAAACTATAGCCATATATACACACATATATACACATAACTATATATGCACAGCACACACACAAAGGCTATGTTCACACTGTCAGTTTTTGGGATTGAAAACCGCATTTTCTTTACAGGTGTGAGTCTCGAAATGTCTCGTTCACACAGCAGCTTACAGCTGTGTTTAGAATGCGGTCAGTATGAACGTGCAACGGGAGTCAAGCCCGTATTCCTTACCAGTAACCATAGCGACAGTGACTAATGTAAAATCAAAGATGGTGCCGTCCATAAAACTGAAAGTCTTATCACCTTCTGACACGACAAGAGTCCAATCGAGCCGCGAGTTCAATCGTCAAATCTTCATTAACCGACGGCAGCTTTTAAATTTGGGTGGACAGCTGAGCATTTGAATCGCGCGGACGCGCACAGAACACAAAACTGACGGGAGCGGCTCCGGTGGAAAACTGACGGGATCTAAAAATTTCAGATGACACGCAGCTCATTTGTCCGTCACTGTAAGTTACCGAAAACGCATGAAAACACGAAACACACGGTAGACGCGCGTTTGTGCGTGCAGAGCGGCTCTCTCTCGCGCTGTATGATGTGACAGACATCTAGTTGTCCAGTCCTGTTCCGTTCACACAGCGCGTGTGTTCCGAGAATGCGGTTGTGAATCCTGAAAATTTACGGGTGTGAGTTCGGTTACAGAATGCGGTTGTCACACCCGTAAATAACCGTACTGTGTGAACGTAACCGTATTAAGGACTCAAATACAGGACTTACAACCGTATTCTGCTGCTGTGTGAACGTGGCCAAATACATATACATATACACACACATACATATATATATATATATATATATTTTTTTTTTTTTTCTTTTGTGATAAAACATCAAAATTGATAGTAAATACATTCCTATTTCAAATAAATACTGTTTTTTCCTTTATATTCATAAAAAAATCATGAGAAAATCCATCACTGTTTCCACAAAAATATTAAACACCACATCCATTTTCAACATTGATAATAATAAGAAATGATTATTAAGCAGTAAATCAGCATATTAATATGATTTCTGAAGGATTATGTGACACTGAGGACTGAAACAATAGCTGTGTCTCATTTAGAAGGCTGCGTCCTCCATCGAGGCTGTCTCATTTCAGAAAAGCAAGTAGGACACACCGAATGCGACCTTCTTTCACAGGAATTCGGAGGATGCATCAGGTGTATCCTTTGCTGCTACAGATAACCCACAATTCTTTGCGTCGCCATAAACAACCGTCGTTAATTTGAAAAATGCCGCCGCATGTACACACAAGTGCAGATGTGGTGTTTTCAACTTAACTTAAAGTGCCTCCAGTAAAAACGGATAAACTTTGTTCTTAATATCCTCCTCATTTTTTTCTCTAACAGATGTCTGTTGTATGTACGCTGCAGCTCCTCAAACATTGAGCAAAATAAAACAAAAAAGTTTTTGGGTTTTTTTCAAATTACTTTCCAAATTTAGAAATAATTTTCCTTCATTTAAGTAGTGTGAGAGCGCAACGATGCTCTAAATGTGTTGGCAAATCAACGTGATACTTCCTGTTTCCTTTTCCACCCGTCCTACGAAGGCCGTCTCGTTTAATTCTAGGTTGAGGACACTTCGTATACGTTACGCGTTGTCCTCCTACAGAGGATGCAACCTCCAGAGGATTCGACCTCCCGAGGACGCAGCCTTCTAAATGAGACACAGCTAATGGCTGCTGAAAATTCAGCTTTGCCATCACAAGAATAAAATTATGTTTGAAAATATATTAAAATAGAAAACAGCTATTTTAAATTTTAAAATATTTCACATATTACCGTCTTACTCTTCTCTTGATCAAATAATTGTAGCCTTAAAAAAAGCTCACATCCTTTTTCCTACAAAGTCTCTCATTAATGTCTGCCATTTAAATGTAATCCTAATTCTAGCCTTAATAAGTCACCAACTGAGTGGTCTAAATCTTTCAGCAAGCAGTTCCCCTGAATAAGAGAACTGGTATTTGTTGTTTTCTTGATTTAGAGTTTCATTCTCATCTCTCCTCTAACGCAGCGGCTGCTATTACACTTCCTGTCTGTTCTCCTTCTGTTTCTGCAGCCCTCTGGCCAAAATAATCTGTCTCAGCTTCTGTGGCCTACTACTCATCCTGATCTGCCTCCTCCCAGCTAAACATGCTCTTGCAGTCAGAAACATCAAACCTCAATATTGTCACTTTATAGAGTCTGCTAAAAGTCAGTTAAAAGTTTCGCTATATTTTTATTTTCCTCAGCAGTTTTCTTCACCCAGATTGACAAAACCCAGAAAGTGCATCTTATTTCAAATGCAGAGCTTTGGTATCAAATCATTGTTAGTTGATCTTAACCCATCCATCCTACATTAGCCAGAATAAACAGTCTGGCCCCAACTCAGCACACAGGGCTTTGAGAACATTGCAAAAATGACTTACTTCCATACACACCAGGGAGAGAGTGAGAAAGGCAGAAACAAAAGATAGAAATCTGCACATTAAAGTGTCTTCTGTGTGTTTGCAGGTGTGTGTGTGTTTATATGTGCGCACCTGTTAGCTTGCTGTGAAAGCTGGAGCTCTGTTTCCACGTGCTTGATGTTTGTGTTAAGGTTGGTTTTGTCCAGCAGCAGAGTCTTACTCTCTGCCTCTAGCGCACTCACACGAGCCAACAGCTCTTCAGCCTCACTATTCTTCACCCTCTCATGATCCTGCAGCTGTCTGAAATGAAAACACATGCGCGAATGAGTGAAAGGCTCATAGAAAGAAGAAATCAAGGTTAAAGCATTCAACTTTACAAATGGAGTAAACAGCACTGCTATTCCAAGGTGCTTTCAGTAATCTTTGTTTATGTTGTGTTGTCTGGTATGGCATCTTGGAATAAATGACACCAACAAACGTGTTCAGTTAAAGATGCATTTTGTGTGTCTAAAGCAACATAAAGTGTCCGTGTGTTTGAATATGTGTGTGTGAATGAGTTAGTGTCCTTGTGTGTGATGAGTGCATATGTGCTTTTTTCATTTATTCTATATTTTCATTTGTCACCTCACACAGAAAGCATGTAGGGTAAGAATGTGTAGGCTGTTTCTTTCGCAATTCATACTGTCAGGTAAAAAAAAGAAAAGCAATTTCTCTTACCCTTCATATTTCTCTAAGCTAGTTCTAGTGCTGTCAAAGGATTAATCGTGATTAATTGCATCAAAAATAAAAGTTTTTGTTTACATAATATATGAGTGTGTAATGTGTATATTTATTATGTATAAATAAATACAAATATATTTAAGAAAAATGTTATGTTTATATATTAAATATATTTATATATAATATAATAATATAAATATATAAATGTACATGTAAATATTTTCAAAATATATACTGTATGTGTGTGTATTTACATATACACAATAAATAAACACAGTACACACACATTTTATGTAAACAAATACTTTAATTTTGGATGCGATTAATCGCGATTAATCATTTGCCAGCACTAGTTAGTTCCAAAATTAATGAGACATCCCAAAAAAAATGTACATTTTTTAAATATATATTCTGGGGTAACTGAAGTAAAATACTCCACACTACCTTCCCTCACTTAATACTCACAGAAATCCTCTCGCTGCAAACCCTCTCATACTCCAGCAGCTCATCAATAGCAACGAATGTCTCTCCTTGATGCTTTTCTGTCTGTTCTTTATTCTGTCTTTTTTTAAACTTCTCCCTTCCAGACTTAGACTAATCGATAAAGAAGTGGAAAAGAAAACCAAGAAAACTCAAAAACCTCTCAAAATTCAAAATTTCTATTCCATTAGCATGGAATGCAAGTTTGGTACCTTTTAAGTTTGTCAGTCACAGCATTGTGTTCAGCCAAGCTCAGAGAGTGTTCTAGAGCCAAGCGCACTCTCTGAAACTCTGTCTTCAGGGCATGGTGCTCTTTACGCTCCACCTCTAGCTCTTTCTCCAGAGCCTGTTTCTCTGACTCCAACAACATCAGCTGTTTGGACACTTTACACACTACACACAAATAAAGAGCTGTTTTATATTCATAACTATATGAATAACAAACATGAGGTATATGCTGAATGCAAACATTAAGGAACATGCTGAACAGATACTGTACAGGCAGAAGATATAGTAGATGTACAGGAAATCAGGATCTTAGGACTAACCATCTTTAAGAAAGATGAGATCTAAATATCTCAAGCGATTCTTTTTCTTAGTGTGATTCCAAGTTGTTATCTACTATTCCAGAACTACATGTTCTTCAATTAAAACAAAAGTTATTTAGAAAAAATATAAACGATCTTGATTTTATTTATCTTTTTTAGCATTTTAATATTAGTGAGCTGTATTATTTGAATATATCAATTAATAATTTAAATACTTTTAAGTCTTCCTGTGGCCCCATTTGTTGATGAGTGATAAATACATTGACAGTCAATCAAAATTCATCTGACTCTTAATGCTCACTGAGTTATGTTGACAGCAAACGTCATAGTCTGTTAGTGTCAACACTAATATAGATATTATAGTTATTGTTCTTGTTCTTGATGTGAACAGATCTTTAGTTCCTCCCCAAACTCAATCCATTGGTTGACACATTGTTGCTTTTCTGGGCTGGCTAAAAAGCTCAAACAAACAGGTGAAATGGACCAACAAAAAGGTTAAAAGACCATTAAGTTTCATGTTTAAACTGATAATAAAATGAAGACAGATGTTATGTCTCTTGAGCTACAAAAAACTTTAGCAATAAAATATTTTTCTTTTCATAAAACAAATATCATAGTAGTGCCTGTTTCTGAAATCCACACCATTTATCTAAAGCTGTCTTGATTAGCAACTGCTATCAGACTATCTGCTGTCAGACTACACTACTCAAAGCCAGATTAAACGTTTTGTATGGCTCATAGGAGGCAAGAAAAAACAACTGAAATAAAAAATCAGGAGCATTAAGAGGTATGAGGTGTGATTGTGTGTAACATACCCTCCTGTGTATGTTTGCTGTGGGCTTCTTTAGCTTTGGCATGCTGTAATTCCAACTGCTCTATCAATACTTGATTCTCCTCCAGCACCAAACGAGCCTGCTCCTGCAGGTGCCTCCTACACACACACACACACACACAACACTGTGAGTGTTTGAGTGAACAGTGAGGCTCGCAAGAGGGATGACAGTTCTTTCACTGATGAAGAAGATGGGCTGACTGTGAACAGCTGGCAATTAATGCAAAGACAGAAGCTAGAATCTCTCTAGGACATACAAATTAATTCCAGTTAACACAAACTACCTTCCTGAATTCTAAGCTTTGGGTTAAAACACACACACACACACACACACACAGTTCAGCTCAATGACAGATTTAAATTAAGAAATTCAGAGAAAGGGAAAAAGTATTTCTGAGAGAGTTGTGCAGTGCTGTAAAGCAAGAGTTTTCTTTTTTGTGTTTATATTGAGATTCTCATTAATGCAGAAAAGACTGCTCTTCACATTCATATTTACAGACACACAATTTGTATTTGTATCAAGTTGAAATTTTACTGTATGTGTAGGGGTGGGCGATATGGCAAAAATATCACAATTTTGTTTAGAAATATCACAATTCACGATTTTATCACGATTCTTTGTCATGTTGTTTTTTCTATTTTGCAAGTTGTTTGAGCATTACAGCCAAACTAATTTCCCTATTATAAAGACAAAGCCTTTCAAAGTAACAAAATATAAAAAAGAAGAGTGGATATTTAGGCCAAAGTGGGTGAAGATAAAAATCTTTATCATTATTTTATCTTTGTTTTTAAAAATGAGAACAAAGATACACATTACAAATACACATAATATACAAATAAAACAAACAGTGTTTTATTTTCAGGTACAATAGGTGTACTTAGCAGGAGCATTCAAGAAATATATAAAATATATAAAATATAAAAATAACACACTAATATATATATATATATATATATATATATAGATTCCTATTAAAGCAACTGTATTAAAGTTTTTCAGTCAAGAGTAGTTAGTGATTTTTCTCTTTGTGTTTTGGTGTTTTAAAATAAATGAAGTGTTTTATTTTTATACCATCATTTACTCACTCAAAAGTTGTTTGATCATTTAGTCATCCTAAATGATTTTCTTTCTTCTGCTGAAAATAAATGCTATTTTGAAGAACGTGGAAAACCAAACAGTTGCTGGTCCACAGCGACTTCCATTGTATTTTATTTTTCCTACTATCAAAGTCAATGTGGACCAGCAAATGTTTTGTTACCCACAATCTTCAAAATATCTTATTTTGTGTTCATCACAAGAAAGAAATTAATACAGGTTTGGGACAACATGTGAGTGAGTAAATAATGACAAAAATTTAAATTAAGGGTGAACTATCCCTTTAATGACAGTCGGCAGCATGTTTAGTCCTGTCCCTTTAAGACATGCATGCATCTAATATACAGGCACGCCTCCGTATTTTCATCAACTGTTTACTTTCATTTTAGACATAACCAACTGAGCCTATAGACCAATTTGGTGTTTGCAAACAGTGATGACATTTTTTTGTGGGCAGAGCCTATCTGGTGGCAGAAAATGACAGTTTTCAAGTGGCAGTCTATGGAAACCATGGAATAAAAGAAAAAAAGGTAAATTTGAGTTTATATTTCAAAATTCTGACTTTATTCTCGCAATTCCGAGATTACATCTCACAATTCTGATAAGAAAAATCAACTCGTCATTCTCTCATTTGAGTTTATATCCCACACTTCTGGCCCCCCCCCCCCCCCCCCCCAGAATGGACAAACTCGCTATTGCTGAGTTAAATCGAGTTATAAAGTCCGAAATACAAGATATAAAGTTGCATTTGCGAGAATAAAAGTCTCAAAAAAGAATTATGAGACAAAATATGTAACGTTAAATGTAAAATGTTATAGGTTTAAATAGTATTTCATGCTGTAACTGTAGGGCAAATATAATATGTTCCCTATGAACTGCATATGTGAATATTATGTAGACCAATTGTTTAAATCAAATTTATGCTTTAAAAGTAGAGTAATCATAGCAGGTTTCATTCATAAGTCTGTCCGTTTAAACGTCTGTATTTAGCTTCAAATGGCGTTTAAGGCTTTAAAGCGCATGCAAATAATGTACTTTTGTGATTGCGAATAAGTGCAGTGTCCCGTGAGAGTAAAGGTCATTGCACACTGAGTCCGAAATTTTCATCTGAAATTTTCGCACGTTAAAAAATAAATACGACCTCATGTTGTGTCAGTCATATTTGCACACTGCCTCCGAAACTTTGTCCGTCCAAAAAAATTCGGATCAGGTTCGATTTTCTGTTTTCGCATCCGTTGCATGCATTTTGATAGGAAAGGATGAGGAATACGAAAAACGCACGCGAAAAATTCGAACTCAGTGTGCTCAATAGTCTTCACTCTACCACTGAATTAACACTGATGTGAATGTATGTGGCGTTGTACAGTATAATGATACGGCGGCATAAGAACTGCAACTGATAGAATGTGCGCTGTAGCACGATACTACGATATTTCTTCAAAAGCAGATCGTGGAGACATTTTTATCATCCACGATCAAAAATCGTCACATCTCACACCCCTATGTATGTATGACGTGCTGATGTGGCCCTGGACCACAAAACCAGTCTTAAGTCGCTGGGGTATATTTGTAGCAATAGCCAAAAATACATTGTATGGGTCAAAATTATTGATTTTTCTTTTATGCCAAAAATCATTAGGACATTAAGTACAGATCATGTTCCATGAAGATATTTTGTAAATTTCCTACTGTAAATATATCAAAACTTAATTTTTGATTAGTAATATGCATTGCTAAGAACTTCATTTGGACAACATTAAAGTCGATTTTCTCAAAAATTTTATTTTTTGCACCCTCAGATTCCAGATTTTCAAATAGTTGTATCTCGGCCAAATATTGTCCTATCCTAACATCAATGGAAAGCTTATATATTCAGCTTTCACATGATGTATAAATCTCAATTTTGAAAAAATGACCCTTATGACTGGTTTTGTGGTCCAGGGTCACAAATGTATACAGAAGTCCAGCATAAGTAACTAAAGAGAAGTCTGTCATTTCACCAGAAGATTGAATTATGAATTTGATTAAACATTACAAGGTCAAAAAACAAAAAAACATATGTATGGATGAATTGTTTACAATATCATCGCTAACATATATTTAGAAAACAGATTATTATGTCAGATTATTTCATGACTTTAACATTAAATAAGAGAGAGGAAACCTAAACGACTATAATACAATTAAACACAACTGAACAATTCTGGTAATAACAGAGTGCATCTACAAAAGCCGTTAATGGAATATAGTTCAGATCTGCCTTTTTTTTCTTCTTTGTTTTGAACAGTGAAAATGACATATATTCTTAGTTGGTTTTTACTCTTATACTCATAACTTCAGCCCCACGACCGTCAGCCATAACCAAACAGGCTATTAATCCTGTGATAAGAGCATGGCTAGTGGAGTGAGGTATGCCTCAAGGACAAGATGCTGTGTTTTTGTTATTGCCCTCAGGACTATCACAATCCCCCTGGACATTTTTCCTTTTCATTTTTTTCCCCTAATTTCTGTGAAAGTCCACTGTGATTTCTTTCCAGGCACACAAAAATGCATACACTTTTACATTACACAGAAGCACACTCATACTCACCATTCTTTGTTGCTAACAGTGCTGCTTTTGTTGACCTGAGCATGAAGTTTTTCATTTTCCTGAATTACCTCCTCTGCACGAGCTCTCAGTCTCTGTAGTTCTTCCTGTCAGAAGAGACATAGTCTGTGTTTATTTTGCCATGGAAAAAACACCACAAACTGCTAAAATACTTTAAGTAAGGTTATTGGTATGCATGAACATCCTCTGGTGGATTTGTAAATGCATTCATCTCAGCCAGAGATCACCTGAAACTTCAGCATAGGTGCACAAAGTGAAAAAGTCACCTCAGCTCCTCCAAACCAATGCTTCGCAAGCTCTCAAAATAACACCTTGACACAGGAATAAATCTCTTTAATCTTATCTTTCAGAAATTTCCAGAAGAATCTGGGACATTTTTAAAGTATAAGTTGCATTGTGTTTTTTGCGAATTTGTCTTTGACATTCTTATCACAAATAACACTGATGAATGTGATTATTCGAGACTTGACTACAGAGAGAGGGTGGTAAAAACAATTGTCTGTCCCTTTAAAACATAATACGTGACTCTGAATAGAAAGATCTTTAAATTCAAGGCAGGTAAGTCTAGTGGGAGTGTTAGCTGCACTGCAAGTGTGTTAGAAAGAGAGAGAGACAGAGATCAAGTGAAAATGAGAAATGTGTGTGATAGAGAGAGAGAGAGAGAGAGAGAGAGAGAGACTCAAAGAAAGAAAACCAGACTATTAGAGAGAGATTATTACATATATCCTATGATTAGTGTGGCTAAAATCAGCTTTCTCTGCATGAACTTCATTCTTATATTCTCATTTTAATCTCTCATTGGTACTGTGCATATTAATCCAATACACTCCAGCATTTGACAAGCTGCTCAATATAAATTACACACTAAATGAGTTTACACATTATATCCAACAGAAACCGATCACAATAAAGTGATACATTTTTACCTTTCCAGTATCAGATTTTTCTAAACTCCCAAAACAAATGTCACAGATCAAAGCAACCATTGCTATTTAATACACCCCCCAAAAAAAGAATTCTTGCACAAACACAAAACACAAAAATATGTAATAAGAGTAAACTGACTCAAACGTTCCCTTTCTCGCACAGGCACAAACAAACTCACCTCACAAGACTTGAGGAGTTTGTCTTTGGCATTCAGATGGTCCTCATAGGCCAGCAGCAGGGGTGATAAATATTTCATATCCAGCTAAAGGCAATTTAGAGTACAACCACAGCATTAAACAAAAACAAATAAGAAAAATTTTCTGCATTTCTCTTCTGTCCAACAACAAGCAGCTATGAAATAATCTGACAAGAGTAGGACATCACTGCCTTTGTTAATACACATTAGCACATACTAAGAAACAAGCATTTTCACTTTAATTAATGAGATTTTCTGTTAACACTGTGAATGCATCATCTTAGGATAAGCAACCAATATGAATAACTAGCAAGAGACAGTATGGAAATGTGACACTTAGCCTAAATGGAACAAACATGCAATGAAAGTTAAAGAATATCATAAATTCACATACCAGCCAAGGAGGTGCAGATCCTTTCACTGGCAGGCCTTTAATCTGAGCATTCTGGGAAATTTAGGACAAGAAATGCATTTGAGACTACATATTATCTCACACCCTTTATCCTATATAGATATTGTGATGTGACAAAAGAAGTAAAAGTACTGTAATTACACTGAAACATAATTACAGAACAGTGCCAGTTCTTAGACAGACAGCTGAAAAAGTACGCAGGGCAGTGAAATGAAAAAAAAAACACTAAATATGCAAGATACAAGTCAATCTAGCACATTTAACAGAAAAACAGTGGAAGAGAAGCACAGACGAACACAAAAACGTATTCTGTGGGAACAACTCTTTAGAGTAAAGTTGAAGGGAATGTACCAAAAGGAGCTGTGCAGTGTGTGGTCACTGCGATTAGCAGTAATATTGGATTGAAAATCTGTGACATGAAGGGATTGATTCTGACAGCAGTGTGAGAGCATGTTTTAGTGGGTGTGTGGATATGTGGTTTAAAGGCAATGAGCGATGAGCCTCTTTCGGACATTGATGCAAGAGGGCAACTCAGAACTCACAAGTGACATGAGCCAATAGCCCCCTCAGGACAGACAAACACACACACACACACACACACACACAAACACACACACACAGCTCAAAGCTGATGTAGCTCAGAGGTTGCTTTAGGACAAGCTGCCATTGTGAGTTTATAAGACAGATTTTGTGAGCGTGACATGGTCTGCAACCTTTGCTCTTCCTTCAAAACACACACTTTATTTATATATTATGGAATACAGGACTCTAGACTGCATTTGCGACCATTTTTTGAGAGTATGCGAGTACAAATTTGACGTGGTCGCACTTGTGCGAGTGCATGGTCTGCGCTGCTCCGAAGCCTCTGCTTCATACAGCGCGCGCTGCAGAGCCGCAGCACATTGTAGCAGGAGTCAGATTTCACTGATCAAGTGAAGAGAGGCGCTTTCAGCGCGAGCGCTTAGTGGGTAGAGCCTGCGTCAGCACGAGCGCGAAGGTGCGCGCAGCGGACGGAGTGCAACGGAGGATTTGGTTTTCAAACTAAAGTAAAAGACCGCTTCTTAAACCAGAGAAGGTGAACATGTTGGTGTTCTTGTAGAAAAAAACATGCAAGTCAGCAACAGCCAGTTTAATTTGACTTTTCTTTTTGTTTTGAAAAGCTTGTTATCTTTGCTGTTTACCTCGCGTTATGCTATGGAGGCTTTCCTTAATTTTTTAATATTATTATTATTTGATTCCTTAGTGTATGCTAAACATTCTGTAATTTATTAGTCGGTATATAATACAGCATGTGATGTGTCCTATGCTATGCCTCGTCTTATTTGTTTGTTAATAAAGGTTATGTAAGCTAATTTGTCATTGTAACGTATTGTTTTACTGTTGTTGTGCTTTTTAATTAAGAATAACAAGATCCATCTTTTGTTTTAGTCTTAAAAAGTGAAAGGTGTATAGATATAAGCAAAACAGACAATTATCTTTTCTTGTAAAATGTGACACCAAGATCGCGAATTTGAAAGTGAAAGTGAAAACAAAAAAAAGAATTCCTGTTCACAAACTTTACATCACAAATAATACTGATGAAAAAGGGTTGAATGTTGAACGCTTTCGTTACCATATAACTATAAACTGATAAAAGTTAATCAGCATGCATTGATTAATCAAATGTTGTATCACATAAATAAATATATAAATAAATAAAAAAATTGCAACCAAATGATGTGCTCGTGCTACCAACTGAGAAAGTTAGTCGCACGAGTGCGACCAGTGGGAAGAATGAGTCTAGAGCCCTGGAATATACTAACTTTTTTTTTTATTTAAAGCTGAAGAGTGATATGGGTTCAAACATTAAAGAGGTTTGATATAGGTGAGTGACCTCTCTGACGTCTCTCATGCATACAAAAACCTAATTGGGAATGACTTCTATGTCAATTTACAATACATCGGGGCAGATGGCAAGTTACAGACAGACTTTGTGGGTGCATTTCCTGAACATCAATGTAACTTGGAGCTTAACTACAACAGTATGATGCATCAGAGAAATTAACTAGCTAGTCACAACTGTTTCCTGAAGCCGTAGTAACTTCACTGGCATATCTGTCACTTGAACTGCATTGGTTCAACAACTGTCACTGACATCATGCAGGTGGTGGAGCAATAACTTCTGCTAATTAATTGTCTCAGGATAGATTTAATGTTAGATTACTGTTGTAAATAACGTACATAGCATCTGAGAATGACTTTGCTATTTTTCTTCTCCATTGTTTTCCTATATTCATAATATGTTTGACTAAATCGCAGGATCCCTCTTATGTCATGGTTCCTCAAATGTTCAATTAGAACTATGGTTTCGGGAAATAATGAATCACTGATCTATGTTGGTTACGATGGAACTTGTTGGCTAACAATGATATTGGAAAACACACACCTGGAAGAGTGTTGTAGAAACTGTGCATTTTTTGCAAAAAAAATTCTGTTTGGTGACACTAGTGGTCCAGAAATAACACATCTTTAACTGAATATGCTTAGTAATAGAATGGATTTCTTTTTTTTGCATTTTTACATGTTAAATTAAATGTATTTTAACATGCCCTTATGAGACAGCTTTCCTCATGTGTTAGGTCCAATGTTGTTTTCATGGAATGGATTCAGCTGAGGTCTGAACAGATTATGTATTGGATTTCAGAAAAAAAAAATTTAGAGAGAGATTTTTAAAAGGCTGCCTGTGTGTTTGCAATCACAATGCTTAGTTGGAATATTTTCTAAATCTATAATTGTGTGAATAATGAATGGAGCAGTGGGCTAGTTTCAAATTGCTAATAGATACTGTTACAAAAGCATAATGCATGAACCATTTCATAGGTGATAGACTATATATTAAACTTTGTTACAATGAAACTTTAAATTCATTAGAAAAAAGTCAGTCTTTATACAGTTTTTAAAATGCTACTTATCCTAAAATAATTTTATTTGCAAAGTGCTGTGTGATCCTGTGTGCAATGTACTTTTTTATCTCTAATCAGAGTAAAAGTACCTCTGCTGAGAGTACCTAGACTTAATGACTCAATCACATTGCAGCAGTGTTGCCAGCCACTGCCCTAATCACTCCAGCAGCCCTCCAGTACACGCTTCCTGCGGCCCTCTCCCTCAACAGAGTGTTCAGACACATTCAGCGTTACACTGATCCACTTAAGGCTAGAAAGGGAAGCAATCAACAGTACTGTAAAAAGCAAAGGCTGGTGGATGGAGTGAGAAGGAGACAGAGAGAGCCTAGTTTCAGAAGTGCAGCATGTGTCTGTGTCTTCCTTAACTAAAGCCCATGTGACAACTGACCAAATTTCCTTAAATTTCATTCCTGTTTGGATGAAAGGAGGGGCAGTGGGAGAGAAAGAGCAGAAGAGAGAATGGGATCCAGGCTACTGACCTGAAACTAAAGTGACAGAGTATATTTAGCCTTCCGATTGTCTCCTCTCTCCCCATCCGCTCACATCTGCCCAACCACACACCAGTGTTCAAATTAAAGTCAGTCTTTTAACAACCAGAGTTCAAGAGTCGAGGACAGTTTAATGTTCAATCACACTAAATGAAGAGAACTGATATGATCATTTTTAAAATTTAAAATATTAACCGAAACCTCCTGAGAGGTGAAAATGGGTATTGGAATATTTAAGAAAGTGCTTCAGTTCTGTGATCAGCAGATCTCTAATTCATCGTGGTTAGGGACTGTTAGCCCTAAGTTCATCTTTAAATGAGGAGCATGTCAGGCATCCGAATACTGTACAGATGAATGAAAAGCAGATTAATATATTACACTGAAGTATCTGAGCAATCAGTAGAGCCATTCTCTCAGTGAACCAGCGAGCCAGACAGGCTCAAAGTTCAGACAGCCCTCATCAATATGAAATAAGCTTAATCCGGTCCTTCCTCCTTAATAAAATGACACCAGCAGGACAAATCTGAGATCTTTGATCCTTCAAACATGGACGGCAAAGAGGTCACGGTGCTTTCGGGCTGTCAAACTCTTCTGAGGCTTTCTTAAAGCAGCTCAGTTATGCAATTCCTCTGAGTGCTTTCCACTTATTATTCACTGCATAAAGGCTCATAAAACTTACAACAACTCAGCTGTTTAGTTACAGGGCTCTTTCCAATATTATGCTCCTACTTGCAAATCCCAGCATATTTAAATAACATTGTCACCAAAGCGTTAATAG
Organism: Tor tambroides; assembly: GCA_021397915.2. Lineage (NCBI taxonomy): Eukaryota > Metazoa > Chordata > Actinopteri > Cypriniformes > Cyprinidae > Tor > Tor tambroides. The sequence continues at coordinate 19,427 of JAFVLL020040278.1, read as the reverse complement.
TGATACGGTTAAATAAAGGTCTACATAGTTTTTGGACATGTCTCAGCTGCACACCATCTCAGAGGTGCTATAAGATTAATGCGTTCATAAGGCTTAGACAAGCAAAGCAGAAACAATCTCTGATTCCACACGCACACACACCGATTTGATCTCAACCTCTCGCTGGTTAATGCTCCTTTGAAATTATAATACCCTGCAAACTATCATCTCTGCATTAAACAGGAAGTGGGAGATGAAAGGAAGTGCTGCATATCATTACTGTGGTGTCAGCTAATCACACCCTGCAAGACTGAAAGGAGTCAGTGTCAGATACTACTAAAATTCTGAGAGCCGATTCCTTTTTCATCAGTTATGAAGAAAATGGAACTATAGTTTCCAGCGGCCCTCCAGAATCAGTCTATGCAGATATGCAGCAATTAACTTCAGTTATCACAGAGCACCGATCTCTCGCATCAAAACAGAGGATAAGGCAAGCGAGACTGCAGATATAATGTCCCGTACATGAACTCAAACATTTATCATTTCAGAGAATTATCTCCAGAATTTTAATTAAAGTCTGTGTGGCATGTTTCTTTCCACAGTATGTGAAAACACCACACATACTGTTTTGCAAGCACTTAAAAGTGCATTGTAGAATCATAGCTCTCTCCTCTTCATACAGAGTAACTTGCTTATATTGTATTAGAATACATATATAGTATGTTATGGAGTGTTACGTTTTTGAAAAAGAAAAAGGTTTTACAAATAAAGTACTTAAAAATAAAAACTCTGAGAACTTGCGCAAAGATAGAAAATTCAGATTCTCCATCCATTACATATACTTCGATATTTATGTATAGTTGAGGGGAGGGAATGTTCACTGTAACTTTTCGAAAAGTATAACATTTCAAAACTCCTGACTCTTTTAATGTAGTGCTGGGTTTGTATGGAGGGGCGAGAGTGCAGCTTAAAAATAAAATGAAGGATCAATTTATTGATCTAATAATTCAAACATAAAAATGTATATAAATAAATCACTTTTTAAATGGGCAAATTAATAGACATATTTAAAGATGTTTATTTAATTTGTGTTTTTAAATGTAGTTTAATAAACAACAAAACATTTAAAAAAAACTTTTTTTAAATGTATAAATAAAGACAAATTTAAAACTGTTTATTTAATTCATGTTTTAAAACGTGGATTAATAAAACAATAAAAAGTGCATTAATAAATCTTTTTAAATGCACATTTTAAATCGATTTTTAAAAATGCATTTGGCAAACGCTTTTCTCTCTCTATTTGCCAATTGCTTTTCTTTGTCCTTTTGCCAAATGCTTTTCTTTATCCATTTGTCAATCGAGTTAAAAAATGCCATTGGACAGTACACACGTGGGAGCAACCAATCAACTTTCGCCTCGATTTGAAGAGCCAACCCCTCTCTCACTTGTAAATGTAACACGCGCTGTCATTGGACAGTGAGAAACGCTATACGTCATTACAGCAGGAGTAAGAAGACAGATTCAATTGACGCCAAATGTCAGCGGAATATGAACGTGTCTGGAGAGGGATTGTGGATGATTTGTTAGCTTTAGCTGATTTCTGCGATAGAAATTCTCCTCTTGGTTATCAAGGGCTGGCGCAAAATGCGGCATCGGCATCTCGCAGCGGCACTTCCGGCTGCATCTCCAGCAGCACGGACTGTCTTCGCTGGCCAATTACATAATTCGATGTAATACTTTTTATTTTAAAAACTACATTTCAACAAAATAACATTATATACCACAGGACTGTCATTTGTAAGCATTTATCCTAAAGTCTGTTAATAAATTTTATGTTTAAGTTAAGTTTATGTTTGATATTCGCTGCATAATCGTCTAGGCTGCTGTAGGGACCATCTGCACATTTACGTCACAGTACAAAACGAAGTCCAGTAATTCATTCAAATGAATGTTTGCAGGGCGATAGTAAAAACAATACTAATACAAGCTTTACAGTTTGACAATGTGTTTTATTTAAATGTCCTATTTAAATGTTAAACGTCATTTTATTTAAAACACATCGGACGTTTTAACTCAGTGGGTGGAATTGTCGTTCGGTCCCTTACACATCAAGCGCAGAGATAGCGCTTCAAAGCTTTCTCCGGTTTAAATTTACTGCTACAATACACGTAGGCGGTTTTGAATAAATTTTTTCATCTCGATATAAAGTGGTTGCATACTGTTAAAACTGATTGTGGTACTGATATCTTTAGGACTGTCGACTGTACAGTGTCAAGCGAAAGCGAATGCCCGGCGAATATCAAGCCTAAAACTAACTTTATACCGCACTAGTTCACCACTACATCAGAGAAAGCTGAAGTTGTTGCGCGTGTATATGTATAAATGATATGCTGCACAAAGCTGAGATTGTGGCATCTCTGGCAGCTGCCGCTGTTTGTAGCACCTGTCACTGCCCAATTAGGCTACATAAATTCGATGTATTTTCACTTTAAAAACGCAAATGCATTTTTAAAAAGCGATTTAAAATGTGCATTTAAAAAGATATATTAATGTACTTTTTAATGTTTTATTAATCCACGTTTTAAAACATGAATTAAATAAACAGTTTTAAATTTGCCTTTTTATTTATACATTTAAAAAATATTTTTAAATTTATTGTTTTATTAAACTACATTTAAAAACACGAATTAAATAAACATATTTAAATATGTCTATTAATTTGTCCATTTAAAAAGTGATTTATTTATATACATTTTTATGTTTGAATTATTAAATCAATAAATTGATTCTTCATTTTATTTTTAAGGAGCACTCTCAGTCCTCCATAGGTTTGAGCCTATAGACCTGTCTTTAAAATGCTTTCAAACCTGTCTCTGAAAATGGTGTACAGTGGGCTATTTTACCTCGTCCTTGGTGAGTGGTCGGAATCTGGCCTGGTATCTGCTGAGCTCCACATTGAGACGGTGAACTGTCATTTTCAGCCCATCGTTCTCATCCACCAGCTCTTGAGCCTGCTGCCTCAGATTCTGTAACTCAGAGCTCTCACCTATACACACACAACTGCACATAGTTAGATCAGAGCTGATTTATTGAAAACCACACACAACTAATCCAGCAAAAAAAAAAAAGGTGTTTCTTCACTTTGGGTCTTCTAGACTTTTAGAAATGTATGTACATGTATCATGCAAGTAGGGCTCGCTGCAGCCCACAAGATCCAGGGGGCATGGTTGGATCCACATCTAGGGGGTGGAGATGGGTAGGTTTAGGGGTGGAGATGGGAGGGTTAAGGGATCAGGGGGTGGAGATGGGTAGGTTTAGGTATATGTAAGGTGGGAGGAGTTGGATCTGGATCCAACCACGCCCCCTGGATCTTGTGTTCTGCAGCGAGACGCTCCTTGTATCATGGGATGCAAACAGCGTACGCTCCTCTGTGTCAGCCGCATACCGGATACCCTGTTTTCATTCAAATTAAAGCGTAAACAAAACGTAGAAGACGTAGCCTTGTGGCACGGCTGGCATAGAAGTGCGTACACTGCTTGTGCCCAGTGGATATTCTCCAAAATGGCGCTACGCTGAACCAGAGGAGACAAATTGTTGAATAAAATAAGTTGTTTTGTTTTCTTTGTGCAGAAAAAGTATTCTTGTTGCTTCATTAAATTCAGATTGAACCACTGATGGCAGATGGACTATTCTGACGATGCTTTTCATACTTTTCTGGGCCTCCACAGTGTTATTTACTTGGCTGACAATGGGACAGTCACAAACCTCCCGGTTTTCATCCAAAATATCTTAAAGGGGTCCTATTCTGATTTTTCACTTTTTGAATTTTAGTCAGTGTGTAGTGTGTATGTTTGGACATAAAAAGATCTAAAAATTTACAAATCTCAAAGTCCACTCCAAAGGGAGATATTTCGTTTTTTTAAAAAATCCCTTTTCAAGAACTACAACGAACGGCTCGTTTGGACTACAGCACTGTTTTCCGGTGTATGTGATATCACAAAGCGGTCCATTAGAATATCATTAAAATAAATTCTCTGACTCTCTTCAGAAAATTTAGGATGTCATTTTCATTTCATCTTTCGTGTAATGTCTGATAAAGCAGCGTTTGTGAGCGGAGCACTGCTTTGTGTACAGCGTTACCGGGGAAACCTCGATCTCTACCACTCCAACAGCGCCTCCCGCTGGCAGAGAATGAATTTGCATACATATGCTGCCACAAATAGAGTGTCTGTGGGAAACACTGGACTATGGTATAAATAAATTCAACTGTAGAACAGTTTCACTGCAATTCATGTTATAATGTTAGAATTAAAGAACAATGAACATAATACATATTTACCGTTGCACTTATCTATACATAGTAAATACAGTTATTTCTAAACGGTTGTTAACATCCTATCTAAAACGTGATTTAGCCAAAAAAAAAAACAATAACGTTACCACTCTAATATGTCTTGCAATATCCGTGCATGCAAAGGTTCTGCGAGATCCTCTTGTTCAATATTCTTGGGGTCTGAATCCGGCTCAAATTGATATGGCAATAATGACCCCAGATGGAATTGCTGCTTTGGCAAGGGGCGGGGCAGTACTGAAATGCCGTCTAAGCTGTTCGCCAATCACAACGCACTGGGACAGCTAACCAATCACAACACATTTCGTTTTTCGGAAGGCGGGTCTTCATCAAACCCAGAACTAATTTAATGGCCGTTTGTGTCAGGCTGGGGAGAGAGATATTGTAATAATGTAAATTATGTGAAAAATAATGCATTTTTCGAACCACCAAGCATGAGAGCATGTTCTAGTACACCCCCAAAACAAAATCAAGACTTTGTAAAAGAGCATAATAGGACCCCTTTAAATTGTGTTCCGAAGACGAACGAAGCTTTCACGGGTTTGGAACGACATGGGGGTAAGTGATTAATGATAAAATTTTCATTCTGGGGTGGAGTAACCCTTTAACTTAATTAGTTGCTAGATGTTCTCCCAGCTGAATCTTTTCAAAATTTCTTGCTTTTTCAGCCCTTTGTTGCCCCTGTGCCAACTTTTTTGAGACCTGTAGCAGGCATCAAATTTGAAATGAGCTCATTTAGTGGATAAAAGTGTAAATTTCTCCATATAAACATTTGTGAATAAAATATTGGCTCATGTGATTTGAAAGTCTTTTAGTTTTCATTTTAAAATTTAAATTTAAAAAAACGTCCCAACATTTCCAGAATTCAGGTTGTATTATGTTCAGAAGTGATATTTCTCCTGATTTTATTTTGCTTTATTTTGTTTTCTACACACATCACATGTCTCATAAATCATCTCTTCACTGACGTTATCTCCTTGGTAACCATGTAGACTATTTTTTGGAAAAATGTTACCATGGGATAAATTGTCAGTTGTGATGGGAATGATGCCACAACTGAAAGACAGTTGCGCAAACATTAAAATTGGGAGCATTAGGATGCAGCATGAAAATTGTAAAAAAAAAAAAAAAAAAACCTATTCAAACAGCTGACTTATAATAGACCCATGAATGCACTCACGTTTAGACGAAGGCCTTCTTCAGGATGCCATATTAATCATTTTTGATGGTTTTTCATATTTTAACAAAAAAAGTCTGAGGCTGGGACATCGGTAAAATAATAAAATAAAAGTATAAAAGGTATTTTGAAAAAATGTCAAATGAATAATGAAGCGAAGCTAAACAGTTTTAAAGACGTGACCTTCATAGAAAAAAAAAAAGAAAAAACATGAAATCTATTATATTTAATAAAAATCAACCCTGAGACATAAAATGCCTGTAGTATAAGTTGCTACTTTATTAGGTACATGTGTACACCTGCTGGTTAATGCAAATAACTTATCAGCAATCACAGCATGCAGGCTTCATAAAAGTTTCAGTGTTTGTTCAAACCCAATCACAGATCAGGGAAGAAATGTGATCTAAGTGAATTTGACTGCGGAATGATTGCTGGTCACTGCTGGAGTGGATTCAGTATCTCAGAAACTGCTGACCTTTTTTTTTGTGCACAACAGTTTCTAGACACTATTCACAAAAAAATGCTGTAAAATATGCCTGAATGTGCAGCTGAAAAAACTCCTGTTTTAGAGATCCTACCCAGAATTAGAAGGTTGTACATAATAAAGAGGCCACTGAGTATGAAAAAAGCACAAGTCTCATTAAAATGGGTTGTTTAATTGACTTTACAGCTCAGTTGTCAAAAATTACTGTGCAAAACACTGCTTGAAATGAAGTAGGCATATGTTAAAGATTATGCCTATTTGAAATGTAGATTTTGTTCCACAGTGCGTTGCTTAAAGGCATAGGTCACCCAAAAACGAAAATTCTGTCATTGTTTACTCCTCCTCATGCTATTTCAAAACCTTTATGTATTTTTCCCCTTAAAAAGGGCCATTTATGAAGACTGTGGAAGTCAGTGTTCGACTGGAGCATTCAAGCTTCCAAAAGGACACAAAACTACCATTAAAATTTTATAAAAGCATAATTAAAATGGTCCATACAAGTATAATCCAAAGACTTCTGAGGTCATAAAAAACTCTGGCCCCAGTCTTCATTCATTTTATTACATTATAATGAAAAAGTGACCCAAATATTCTTCAAAAATTCACCTCCCATAGAAGCGAAAAAAAGTCATATGGATACAAAGCAGTATGAGAGTGAGTAAATGATGACAGTATCTTCATTTTTGGGGGAAACAATCCCTTTAATGTTGGATAGGCTCTGTTAGCGCTGTGGGATGTATAGCAGCGAGTGAGGAGGCACCTGTGGAGTTTCCTCTCTCTGTGTGAGAGTGGCAGAGCTCCTGCCGGAGATGCTCTATGTGCTGACTCTGTTGTAAACATCTCTTCTCCAGCGTCTCTTTCTCCTGGGCCAGAATTTGAGTCTGCTCCCTCAGCTCCTTTATAAGTGCTTGCTGCACCTCTAGCGTACTGCGCAACACTTCACTGGCCTCTGCACCACACAGCACACAGGGCAGGGCAGAACACGGCACAGCCACACGCAGAATAAAAACCACAGCACAGAAAAGCAAATACATTACATTCGAATACGAAAACAGAATTTTTAACAGTATATAACAAAACAGAAAACAGAACACAGCAACAGCACCACATAACACACCACCAACAAGAGCACAAAATGCAAAGACTGGACAGCAGAGAAGGATTGCATTTATAGAAAACAGCAGGATGCAAACAAATGGAAATGTGACAGAAGAGAAATGAAGGAGAAGCCAAGATTATGTCAAGGTTTGACGTTAAGGTAATTTCTTAAGCGGACTGATTTTCTTTTTAAGATGGACTATATTAATTCCATTTGATGTAAAACAGTACAACGTGTTTATGACCATCTGTTTAGTCTTAATACACATTTATGAGTCTGGCGCTGTATAGTCTGTTGAGATTCCTCAATATATTCATTCTATTAGTCTGGCTGATCTTAATGTCAGCCTTATCACATTACCACACATTAAAATACATACTCTGTCTGATCCTATATTTTCATGAAAATAAGCAGCATAAACAAAATTAGACACAGACAAGCTTAATATTATTAAATAACTTAAAGAACTAATGTGATCTAGTTCATTAGTTTCTTTCATTAGTTTTTTGTGCTCTAGTCTTTATCTAGAATTGTCCTGACAATCTAGTCAAATCTGGTGGGATGTGTCTGCTTCTAAGCTGTAAAATAGCCGGGAATACATTTAATTGTTTATTGAACATCTAAATGGAGCAATAAGCCACTCTGGGCCATGCATTACAATTACTTTACCATGACTAAGGAGATTTTAGCTCCAAAATTATTACTTGGAAAGACAAAAAAGCTGGAAAGGTCACAGAGTAGAGTTCATGCCCCCTCACCTGGACTGATGTCTCTCTCTTTCCCTCTCACTGGACTCTCCTTCATCCGTGAGGTCTTCCTTTTTGAAGTATTCACTGATCTGTGAGACTGAGCGCTCCAGTCATCATTTAGCTCTGACAAGAACAATATGAAAAAACATTTATAAAACGAGGAGGTGAGTGAGGTAGCAGTAAATGAGTGATAAACTGATTGGGCAAATAAATGAGTAATTGTACAACAGAATTAGAGAGCGGTAATTAAGTGAGTGAGTAAATGAGTTGTTAATGATGGTAGTCCATCATCTAAATTAAAAAAAACAAAAAACATTTTATATACCGTTGGGTGAAATTTTTTAATTGTTTTTGAAAAAAGTATCTTGTTCTCACCGAGACTGCATTCATTTGGTCAAAAACAGTAAAAACAGTAACATCGTGAAATATTATTACAATTTAAAATAACTGTTTTCTATTTTAATATATTTCAAAATGTAATTTATTCCTGTTATGGCACATCAGTTTTCAGCAGACATTACTCCAGTCTTCAGGGTTACATGATCCTTCAGAAATCAAATCAGCATATTAGAATGGTGCTCAAGAAACATTTCTTACTATCATCAGTGCTGAAAATAGCGCAGCTTAATTCTTTGATGAATAGAAGATTCAGTTGAACAGCATTTAATTGAAATAGAAATATTTTAACAACAACAAAATGTCTTTACTTTGATTAGTTCATCCTTGATGAACAAAGTATTAATTTCTTTCAAAAAACTTTTGAATGGTAGTGTACATTTTTATTTTTGTGTCAAGAAATGCTTATGCATATTCAAATATTTATTGAACACAGATATAATGAATAATAATAATAATAATAATAATAATAATAATAATTCATTACATTTATATAGTGCTTTTCTGTGTACTCAAAGCACTTTACATGGAAGGAAGGAATCTCCTCAACCACCACCATGTGCAGCATCCACCTGGATGATGCGACGGCAGCCGTATTGCACCAGAACACCCACCACACACCAGCTTATTGGTGGAGAGGAGACAGAGTGATGAACCCAATCAGTAGATATGGGGATGATTAGGAGGCCATGATGGTCAGAGGCCAGTGGGCAAATTTGGCCAGGATGCCGAGGTTACAACTCTACTCTTTTTTTCGAAGGACATCCTGGGATTTTTAATGACCACAGAGAGTCAGGACCTCGGTTTAACGCCTCATCCGAAGGACGGTGCTTTTTACAGTATAGTGTCCCCATCACTCTACTGGGGTCTTAGGACCCACACAGACCACAGGGTGAGCACCCTCTGCTGGCCTCACTAACACCTCTTCCAGCAGCAACCTAGTTTTCTCAGGAGGTCTCCCATCCAGGTACTGACCAGGCTCAGCCCTGCTTAGCTTTAGTGGGCAACCAGTCTTGGGCTACAGGCTGACATGCCTGCTGAATGTCTCTTTAATAATGTCAAAGCAGTCTTAGCCAACTCCTTTCATGAAGACAGTGTGCTTCTATTATTTTCAGGGATCTTCTATTATTTGGCAACATCTATAAACCTTCCAGTACTCCAGTATACTTCAACATCTCCTTATACCATTAATCTTTCACATCCATTTGTCTGCCAAAAAACACATGGCTGGCAACCAACCTCATAAGCCGGGTTTCCATACAAAGTTGCGAAATAACTTGCGCACAAAAGTCACACAAAACATTTCCATCCAAGTCAAAGAGAACAAAATCGTCACTTCCTGATAAACTGGCACTAAATATCACTCAGAAAAGTGGGAGAAGCCACTGAACATAATAATTTTCATATATAATAAATGACTTGTGCCTCAAGAGTGAGCAGACGAAACACAATGAATGTAGTCATTGCTTTCGTGGATGCCTGCTGTTTGGGAACGCAGTCACGTAACAGTTCTGGGAGGCAATAATACAGAAATACTTTGATGACAGATTTTTCTCGGGCATTTCAGAATGACCATAACAACATTTCAGATCCTGTGCAACAAGATCGGTCCTCTGGTTAATCAGGTTATGCACATAGTCACATGACTTTCTTGATGCGCATGGAGGAATTTATTCGACAAATGCGTTTCCATCTCCCATTATTCACATTAATCCTTTTTCGCAAAGACAAAAACCACCTCAAGCAAGCGTAAAAACTTTTTTACAAATTAAGGGATTTTTTTTTTTCTAAATTTGGCATTTCCATCACTTGTTCCTGGTGTGATACCCTAAAAATGCACATTAAAACAGGGTGATGGAAACATAAGTATATTATATCAGTTGTTTCTCCCTCACATTTACTCTCATTCAAACATGAAAAAAAAAAAAAAAAATCACCCTCATGCAGCTAAACCCCTGTTTCTTTCATTTAGCACAAAAGCAGAAATTTGGAAGAAAAAAAAATGTACAGGTCATTTTATGCATGCAATTTTTAATTAATGGGGTCTAATGCTTTCAAGGATGAATCTTCAGAAAGGATACAAAAGCACCCTAAAGTATCATAATAACATGGGTTTTTAGTTACAATTTAGGTTTGAGTACTGTTTTCCAAGTCTTCTGAAGTCATACTTGTCAAGTCTGTGTGACTGTTGTTATTCACTAAAAAAATTACTCTTGCTCTCCTTGGCACATTTATTAGAGAAGTTGTGATAATCAGTCTACAAATTAATAGTTTTGTTGTGTTTTCAATAATTTGCTTGATCTGGTTCACAAAAGTGATCTGAACTCAAAGGATTCATTCACAAATAATACTGATCCAGCCATGAAAAAAATGACATTCTTTTGCAGTTACACAAAGTAAAGTCATAATGACAAGGGGGCACTTGAGTAAAAGAACAAAAATAATTTTTTTATTTCTTAACTAAACAGTGACCCCATCCTGTACATTATTACGATATCACTGAAGGTGGGAATTATAAAACAGACTGCAGTAAATACGATATTACATCATGTCAAACATCCTTTCTGAAGACATTTTGCTTTACTCTCACAAGGCTTAAAATTGAATATGGAGCTGAAAAGTCCACATTGTGACTCCTAGTGGAGCTGGAGCTGTATCATCCTTGCTTCTAATCTAGATTAAATTCTCCTTGATCTGTCTGTGCCTTCGTCTCTAACATTACAAACACAGACAAGATTTTGTCTGCGCTTCAGACATCTCAGCCCTAGATCAGACCTCGAGGTCATCCTCACCTCCTCCTCCAGCAAAGTTCTTCCTTCACTGGAAGTCTCTGTTGCTGTTAAAGGGGATACAGCCATTGTCTGCTGGTGCATACAAAGCTTGGCAGTTGTCCATTGATCACTTTGCAGCAACTGCCCAGACCTGCTGTTTCATGCTCTGTTTCAGAGGGTAAATCCATCCTGCAATCCTCTTCCACTACACTAACACTGGTCTGCTTGTATCTGCCATTTGAGCTCTTGAGTGCAACTAAACACTGTTAATTCCAATAAATGAATATAATGAAACATGAAATGTATTAGTAATTTCATATAAAAGCCACAATATATGAAAAAAACAGTGTATTGCAACACACAATTATATTGGGTATTGAATACAATGTATTGTGACAATAATGAAACATGAAAAGTAACATTAATGGAATAGTTCACCTGCAGTTGGTCCCCATTGACTTGTATAGTGTTTTTTTCCATACTATGGAAGTCAATGGGAAACAGCAACTGAAGGTGAACTATCCCTTCAACTCCCACAAGTCATGTGCTTCCTTCTTTTTCTGACAATTAAAAAAACAACATTCGGAAATATAAAAAAAAAGGCTAAAACTTGTCCATATAATGGCAGTGAAAAGCAAACAGCTTTAAACATAAGCCCATGATCCCATGCTACTATGCTACTTGTGCCATATATTCCAAGTATTCTAGAGGTGTACAACAGGGTTTGAAGAAAAACAAAAATTACATGTATACTGTGTGGTATATGTGATTTGTGTAGTGTTTTTACTAATCTTGATGTATCAAGAGTGCACCTGTGTGCTTTTCCTTAGCAATCCAGAGTAAACTGTGGCACTAATACGGTCTCATGAATGCACAGTCGTGCACAGCAGACCAATGGCCAAGGTCAGGATTTTCTTTAAATAATAAATTACATTTCGGTTTGTTTCCCTATTGCATGCACGCAGAGCACTTGAAAAACATGACACGAGTCACATGGGATCATTCTGTGATCACATTGAAGCTTGTCACTATTTACTGCCATTATACGGACAAGCAAGGGCAGGATATATATATATATATTTTTTTTAATCTCTCTCTTTAAAATGAGGAGCATAGGGCATTAGAATAACACCAGGGTGAATAAATTACTACTTTTTTATTTTAAGTAAACTATGCCTTTAAGTGTGCAAACAGTGTACACTTTGTTGTCCCATAATGCCACAGGACAAGAAGAGCCATCAGATTTGAACATTTTAAATTTTTTAATTCGGGCAGCTTCTAAGTCTGAGTGTTATCAGCACCACAAAACTTGTTCCACATGGTTAAAATAAATTTCACTTGTTTAAAAGCACTTGGTTTTTGAGTAAATTATTTGTACTATTAGAACATCATAGGTCAAAGCATGAACGAATCAAATGCCTACATGACACATGTAGCATGCCTGGTAAAGTGTGCACACTACGCACAATAATCATTTTTATTGTGTGTTCTTTTTTCGGCCAAAAGCAAGAGTTCCATTAACTGGCTTACAAAAAAAAATAATTGTCTGCTTAAACAAGACAAATATTGGCGTATCTTGCATTTGGCTGTGTAATGCACAGTTGATGTCTTTCAACACTAATAATCATGTTACCAACACAGCACACAGTATACAGGTCCTTTTCAAAAAATTAGCATATTGTGATAAAGTTCATTATTTTCTGTAATGTACTGATAAACATTAGACTTTCATATATTTTTGAGAGGAGCTGAATGAGAAGACGTTTGTTAAAATGGCAGAGGCTTTATCCGTTTTTTTTTTTTTTCTTCAGGAAACTTCAATGAGCCTCTCACAAATGTATCACACAGTAACTACTTCATTTGTCTAAAGTCTGTTGAAAGCAGTGCCTGAATAAATTTGGCATCAATTAGGTGTTCACATTGTCCTTAATTTGCTCTCTGTCGAAATGAAACAGAAATGATGCTTTTCTTTCAAAGCCTTGAGGATTCCTAAAAAGGGGGCACGTTTCACACTGACTGACAAAAAGATTCTGAAATTAGCACAGGTGACATTACAAATGTGGAGTTCAGCTTTTGTGATGGATAATGTATGGCAGACAGGGGAAGTACCTGGAGATGCCATGCTCCCACGAGAGCCCGATCTTGGTTGTCGTAGCAATGATGGCTGCTATGGAGACAGAGGGAAGTTAACTGATTAAACGGTTCTTACTGCAGAATATCAAAGACCACAGACTGAAACAGACTGAAGGCAGAAAGCATTACTAAGTATATCTAATAGTGAAAAGTGCACTGCGCTTGCTCATTAGAGGCAGTTCATCTCTACTAATGAGCAATTTTCCTCATTAAGAGATGAGATTACAGATCCTCTGGTAAAGGTCTCAAAGCCCCTACAGGAATGGTAGCATTCACATCTGACAACACGGAGTTATGAGACAGCAGGGGGCTGGTCAGTGTGCATGTGCATACGTGTGTCTGCATATTAACCGAGCATAGGTTCACATGGCCTAATTGGGGTGGGTGTGGGTGTGTGTGCGTGTGTGTGTGTGTGTGTGTGTGTGTGAATGTATAGATGTATTAGCTGTCATATCAGAGAGCCACATACTGAATAGTGAATCAGAATGGTTATGATAGTCTTTCTTCTCAGAAATAGCTGATAAATTAATAATTATTAATAAACTCTCTCTCATGTTCCCACCCAGTCTAAACACCTTCCCATTGTCTCTTTCATCTTGTCTGATTTTCATTCACATTCCTTCACTGATAACAACCTTTGTGCCCTTTAACCTCAGCTTTTCATGCCAGTGTCATTTTCCCCCTGTCTTTAGAGAATTTGTTAAGCCCTGGGGCAGAATGACCTTTAGTCCAGAGTCAGACCAATCCACAACATAATTGGCGTTCCTACAGCAGCATCAAAAAATTAGCTTTGAACCCTGAATTAACTTAATCAAAATAATGACTCCAGGTTCTCATTACAGTTGATGTGAAGAGAGAGGTTCTCTTACCGTTTTAGCTGCTTCTTCTTGAACCACAATTTCCTCTGAAATACAAAATTTTATTAATTATAGCCATCAAGCTGCAAAATTACCAGGGCTCTCAAAGTCAACAAAATTGTTATGAGAGTAAGATGTGAAACATTAATATTTAAAACTGAATATGCACTGTACACTGTTCAAAGGTTTGAGGTCAGCAAGATTTTTATTAGGAAATAGAAATGAATACTTCAATTCAGCAAAGATGTATTTAATTTATCAAATGTGACAGTACACTTTTGAATAAATACTCTTTTTTAACTTTCTATTCATCAAAGGACTCCTGAAAAATGAATATGGATTCATTGCGGCATCAAATCAGCATTTTAGATTGATTTCTTAAATATCATGTGACACCGAAAACTGAAGTAATGGGTGCTAAAAATTCAGCTTTTCCATCACAGGGATAAATTACATTTTAAAATGTATTAAAAGAGAAAGCAGGATATCAATAATTTCAATATTTCACTATTACTATTGTGTTGCATTTTCGATCAAATAAATGCAGCTTTGTTGAGCATAAAAGACTTTAAATATAAGTATATTTTAACACTCTTTGTTACTTCTAACCTTCAGTCTGTAGGGGAGACACAATATCAAATGCAGAGTCTTCAGTCTCTTCATCAGCGTCTGAATTGGTCTCGCCCTGACAGAGAGATTCATTCAGCCAGTCAACACACACACATATATATGTAATATATTATAATGAGCATAAATGCAGGGTAGGGGGTGGTTAAATGGCACAAGCTATCAGAAAACTATTGAATCTGTTTTTATTTATTTATTTCTTTATAATCTTTATGAATCAGGCTAGGTTTCAAATTTAGAGCAGGACTTGAATGAATCAGAAGCTCCACCTCATGGTGAATATTAGTAAATGCATCAAATGCTTAACAGGATAAAGCACACCACACACAGACCCAACCAAACAAACACACACCACTGTACCTTCCTGTGTTTTAATGGCATGGCGTAAACAACATTTATGTCATCAGCTCTGCTCTGTCTCTCAAGGGACTGATATATATGATCTTCATCTCCCTCCACCTCATCACTGTCATCACTTTCGTCATCATCAGAATGTCCTGGGGAAGGCACAGGGGGTCTTCCTGTCACAGAATCTGGCCAGGTGTCTCTAAGGTGAGAGAGCAAATACATTATTTTACACGTCTCGCTTAAGAGAACGAAGCTGACATACTTAAATCGCGTAAAATGATGACTAGCTAATGCTGTTTAAACCACTATCTGTAACACATCCTATCATGGAGAGGCAATCAGACCTAAGACTAAATGTGTAAGTAAACTACTCTGCCTCCTGCTGAACCAACAATGCCTATACACTTACAATCAATGCAACCTGCTGTGTTACCCTGATTAGAAGTCATTCTGCTGTAATAATAAAGATTGTGCTTTCAGACTCACTTAAAGGATTAGTTCGTGTCATTATAATGTTCTCTCCTCCATGAAACACAAAAGGATTAGAGAAGACTAAACTAGTTGCTTTTAAACTTCAAAAATGATAATAAAGGAGTATCATAAAAGTGGTCCATATGACTTGTTCACTACATTTCAAGTCATCTGAAGTCATACGATTAGCTTTGCGTGACAGGCAGACTGACATTTAACTGATCACGTCATTGAAAAGATCTGACTACTTATCTCATAAACCCACCAAAGTGAGAATAACGAGTGAATAACTTATTGGTCTGTTCTTCACAAGCTATCGTATGCCTTCAGAAGATTTGGAATATAGAACACAAGTCACATGTCTTTTGCAACAACTTTATGTTGCTTTTTCACCATTTCTGAGTCTTTTTTCACTTTCATACATTGAAAAGGGCACCAGTGTTCTTTTCTTTTTTTTTAAAGAAAAAAATCTTTTGTGTCTCATTGAAGTAAGTCATATGGGTTTAGAATGACTTGAGGGTCAGTATTACAAATTTTACATTCATATCTTTCTGATCACAACATATAATCATTGCTGTTAATCATGTTCAACATGAAAATTCAATAAACTTTTCATTTCTAGGTGAACTTAACTATTCCTCTTAAAAAAGAAAAAGAGGGCCAGTTTATTTAGGTCAAGGTTTCCCAGACTGTGGTTTGTGAGGGAACAGCAAGGGGATGCGATTAATTAAACCAATTAAATGCTAAAAATGTCAAATTAAAATACATAAGTTTAAATAAAAGCAATCAGGATAAAACACTTACAAAAATAAATAAATATTTGTTTACCTCCTTGTCATGTGACTACGGTGGCCGAGTGAGCCCAACGCGCAGCAATTTCAAAAAACACATGCAAACAGAAAAAGCAGGTGACAGCAGGTTCTGCAAATGCTCACAACACAAACAAATAAAGAATTTTATTTGCAGTGCGTTTCTTTGTTTGGTTGTGTTGTGAGCATTTGCAGCGCGTGTGTTGTCAAACTGACAAAAGTTGTTTTCTTAATTTTCAGGTGTTTTTTCTATTTGTAGCGTGTTGAGCTCTCTCGGCCACCGTATGTGACCATGTTTAAGTAAATACTTTGTCAAACGGGGCCTACCCACAAAATAAAAGGTTAGGGATCCCCGAACAAGGTCAATGAAACAGTGCACTATAATACCTTGTATATAGTGCTGTAGCAGCATAGGGCTCAAAGCCAGTTTGGCTGTCTGCACGTGAACAATCACTCTCAGAGTAAGATCTTTGGCGTGGAGGAGGAATGGCAACAGTACGGCCCGTCAGGGAGGAAGATAATATGGCAGCTGCCAAGGCAGACCTGTGACAGTTAACAGAGAGATTACAAGGTTTACAGATAAATAAAAAGTGTAAGACATTGAAACAATAATCCTGAAACAGCTACGTTGTAAGTTAGCTGTATAAAAACATTATGGCAAATGATGAGTGAGATTCTCAAGATCATAAACGCATTGAGAGATGATGGAGGAGAACAAAAGTGATACGAATGGATAGGGATATGGTATGTGAGTATACCTGGGTCTCTCTGGAGAGGGGTTGGGGCTTCGTGGGGGAGGAGTACGGGGAACAGCAGGTCTGGGGGCAATGGTGGCAGCAGGGATCAAGCCATGAGCTATATTCCGCTAAACAACCACAACAACACACAGGATTACATTTACGACACAACTAAATCACAGGATACACATGGCAAAGCAATCCAGTGCCACTGCTAAGAAAATAAATACTGAGGTCTGATTTAATGTGTCTTTTTATAGGTTGCTTAGTAACACAGGCTTTTAGCAGCTAAATTAGTTCAGCACAAAATGTAACTTATATTGTTATATTTATGCGATAAAAGACTTACAAATTCTTTCTTCTCTTTTCTTCTAAAGCTGAAGTTGAATTTGGATGACATGGTCCTCAGCAAACTTCCTCGTTTTGGTGAGAGATTTGACATTAGGCTTTATGAAAACCGCGGTCAGGACTGCTCATTTCCGAACTATCTTGTGGCAAAGCTGTGTTTCAAGAGAGAAACTGATAGAGTTTACAGGTTATTTTTATATTAAAAAAAAGACATTATTTGTCATCGAAATCTTATTAGCTTCAACTCAACTTCACGTAACTAGACGCTTTCCATGAAAAACCTTGAAATATAACAACTCCTCGTATTGGTTCGCTTGTGCAGCTCAACCAATCAGCGTTGCGGTTTAATCCTCTTAGCAACGGCGTCGGGCCGCATCTGAGTGCGGCAGTTCTCCAGTAGAGGGAGGTCTCGTCCACTCAAAAAACAAGGTGCTTGAGAAAATAAAGAAGGGTGTCTTAGACGGCATTGCATTGTTGATTTTCTGTTTTCTATGTGTCGTTTTATGTCGTTTTCAGTAAAAAATAAAATATGTACTGAGGCTTTGTGACATTGTTAAGAATCTCAAAGTAGCCTAATCAAAATAAAAGCCTGCTTGAAAACAACAACAAAAAAAGATGTTTCACCTTCGTGTTGTGCCGTTTTAAACAGAGTTTTGTTGTTGATGTAGTTGTAATTTATGAACCAGTTTGATCCAAAAAATATTTGACGACTTCACATTTAACCCCTCAAACATACAGTTATCTATGGGGCCCTTGGATGTAGCCTAATTTTCACCAAAAACACTAAAAGTACCAAAATCACTACACTGATTTCCTAAACAGTACTGCAACAAATTGTTTTGCAGGGGTGAATGGATTTGTTGTGACAGATGTCCCTCACTGACTGATCCAATCATAACAGATATGCTTGTCAAATACACAAAACCTGAAATTCTAGCTCTAAGATGTACACCATTCATTACTTAAGCAGAATACTATATGTTATGTTACTGTCAAATGCTACAAGTGATTGAAATTAATCAGAAACAGGGCACACCTTTTTTTTAAGAATTGTTTCCCACATTTCCACATTTCTTTTTACTCATATTTTATTACTCCCTATTATATTATACGACTGTTGCTTTTATTATTATTCTTGCACAAATACACCAGACATGCACTGAAAGTAGTAAAGAGGTCAGCATCACATCTAGTAGCGGTTTAACAGTTATTAATCCTATTGTGTAGTAACTGTGGAGTCAGCCCTGCTGGAGTGAAACCTTCTATACTTAGTCTAATCTTCAAATGACATAGTATTGATACAAATACATTCACAATGCTGTGAAACTGTTCCATGTCCATTTTATCATTATTACAAATATATAGGCCTATATATACAGTATTTATTTGATGGACTAGTATTTATTTCAATAATATGTATCAGCTTCTAACATTTGTAAGTGGGTTAAATGTGTGTTCCCTGTGCTTTTACAAGACTGCTGAAGAGGAGAAAGTGGGTGAGTCATTTTAGAAATCACTCTGGTGGAAAGTGTTCCAGTTAAAAGCAGACTTGTGTGGGGTATGTACACAATTCCGGTAAAACTCCAGCTCTTGAATAAAAGCAGTTGTTGAATAAGTCCTGAGTCAGTGTATTTGTGATGTTCTGTCTTAATGTTCTCCAGCTGAAGAAGATGAAGAGACGTCCTCTCTGTCTTTCTCACACAGACACACTTAACCACTGTGACATCACTGCTGGCATTGGTAAGCAATCTCTCTAATAACCCAACCAAAGCCACACCATAAAATTCCCCAGTCTGTGAGTGATTTAAAATCCATTAGTCCACCACACCATTTTCACTGCCCTGATTCACATGCGCACAGAGCACAACACAAATGCCGCTTTTCCTCTCATATGAAGAGAACAACAGAGTGTGAATTCCTTTCTTTGTTTTATTGAAGTTTCAAGCAGTCATTATATTATTACTGCAGTTTATTCTCTAACAGTGAGCTTATTCTCTCTATTCTGCCCTTCCTTTACATTAAGTTTCACATCTGAATCACAGGGTTGCACAGCTGCATTTATACTGTCAGATTTCTGGCTATAAAAAAAAA